>CAMOHE010047126.1:0-101782 GCA_946598075.1 Artocarpus hirsutus | reverse complement strand
TGATGTCTGGTGGTCCTATTGATGTCTCATTTGCTAAGAATGATCCTCGTATTGGTGCAATTCTTTGGGTTGGCTACCCCGGCCAAGCTGGAGGAGCTGCCATTGCTGACGTATTGTTTGGTACCACAAATCCTGGTAAGATATTTATCATGCGGTAATTAGCATTCAAAATCTAAAAAGCTTCATTAACGTCACATCGTATGATCCATTTCAATAATGAGCTATTTGTATGTCATCTATTACTTTCGTATTTTATTACATTATAATTATAATATTGATTTATTACTCACGTCATTAACTTACTAAGCCACACTATTTTCCAAGTAGTTTCTACATCTCTATGATTGTCAAATGGCATTACAAGATTAATATGAGTAGTTCATGTAAATCTACCCGGCTTAGGACAATTGACATCAATCAAGATGGAAAATGCTAGTACAAATTTATGCACTAGTGAGTTTTACTTTTCAATGTCAACAATAGCTTATATCTTTACCATATACAGAGAGAACAAGTTTCGCTCTGGTGCTCCTAAAGTGTTAAAAATCCAGAACTTTTCGATTTTTTTTTTACTAAATGTTTTTTTTTTTAAGTTAAAGCATTTTTAAGTCTTTCGAAACGTTTTTTTAGGTGATTGAAACGTTTTTTTTTCTTGCTTTTCTTTCGAAACATTTTTTTTTCTACTTTGCATTTTTTTCCTTTTTTCTCTTTTCTTCTATTTTCTTCCTAATCTTTTTTTTTTTTTGTCACACACATCTGTTTTTCTCATCCTTGTTCTTTTTTGATACATATTTATTTATTTTTCCCAAATTTTTTACCTTTTTTTGTTAACATGCCTAATACTCATGCACAGAGCGCGTGCTCTTCGACTAGTGCTACATAATGCTAGTGTGTCATTTTATTTTTTCAGGAGGAAAGCTTCCAATGACATGGTACCCACAAAGCTACCTAGCCAGGGTGCCAATGACAAGCATGGACATGAGGGCAAACCCAGCAAGAGGCTACCCTGGCAGAACTTACCGCTTCTACAAAGGCCCCGTCGTTTTCCCATTCGGCTACGGTCTTAGCTACACCACATTTGTCCACAAATTAGCTCAAGCTCCCACGCAAGTTTCCATTCCCATCGCCACTTTCCGGACCTCCTCTGCGAACTCAACTGTTTTAAGTAAAGCCGTTAGAGTTACTCACACCGATTGCAATTCGCTCTCTTTAGGAGTTCGCATTGCTGTTCATAACACTGGATCTATGGATGGGACCCACACCCTTCTTGTATATTCCAGCCCGCCTTCCAATGGAAAGTGGGCCGCCCAAAAGCAGTTAGTGGGCTTTCAAAAGGTCCATTTGGCAGCTGGGTCACGGCAAAGGGTCGTCGTTGGTGTCCATGCTTGCAAGCATCTTAGTGTTGTGGACAAATTTGGGATCCGAAGGATTCCAATGGGTGACCACACTCTTCACATTGGAGATGATCTCAAGCATTCAATTTCTTTCCAAGCCGAATTAGGAGTGATTAAGTCTTAGAAAATTGCCCGTTATTGGATAGATAATTATACCCCTTTTACAATAATGTTGGATTTCATATAGTATTTTCTTTCACATCAATCATCCATATCACCTCACAAAAATAAGTCTCACATGCATTGCAAAAGGAGGGCTTGCATGAGAGATGTAATTGCAACAAAGTCAATAAAATAGTATAAAAAGAAAGGCGTTTTGTCATATTTATGTTTCATTAGTTTTGTTGGTTGTATAGAAATTATAGTCTAAGCTATGTTTGTTGGTTGTAATTGCAACATGTTTGTAATTTGTAAGATAAAGGGCAATAAGAATGCAAGTTAATTTGTGGCTAATTATAGCTTTTTGGTCTCAAAACATGTGAACATTTTATTACTATTATTAAGCATGGAAAAAGCTTAACGTCTCTTTTTTATCTTCTTTTTTTTTGAATATTTCTCTCTCTCTCTCTCTCTCTCTCTCTCTCTCTCTCTCTCTCTCTGTTTTTTGAATCTAGAACCTTAAAAAGTTGACCATTATTGTATGGAATTTCTAGTATTCTAAGGCAACAAGCATGGTGGTTAGATACATACAAGGATTAGGTCTCCATGATATACTTTTCTCTTCCTTGGAAGAAATTTAAGATATTTTTGTTGACTAGACTAAGGGCTATGGTTATTGGTTCCCACCGAACAAATCAAATTTTGAATATTCCAATTCATCATTTTGTTTGACTCGGCTAGGTTACAAATATTTATGACTTTGTCTGCCAAACGGCAAGCGTGAAATACATAACATTTAACTCAAATAAGGGTGGGCAGTTAAATATTATGGAAAACCAAAGTCTAAGCAGTTTACAACAAAGCAATATTTTTGGCAATCTTCAGAAATGGATAAAGTTCTCCATTTATAGTGTTTTTGAAATTATCTCAAATAATTTTAAAAGAATTATAAACTATACTCCTTTATCTTTATCCCTTTTTTTTTTTTTTTTTTTTTGTTCATTTTCATTTTTGCCCCCAACAAAGTGCACGTTTAAGGATGAAATGGCATATGGGCAAGAGGAAAATGTCGGTGAGAGAAATTAGAGGATGATGTTAACACATGAGAGTATATATACGCTGTAAATTTAACATGGGCCAAATAATGGTGATATCTTAACGGTTACTAATACCATAACATCTTCATTTATATCTTTTCTTTTCAGTGTTGTTATTATTATTTGTTTATTTTTTTAATATTTTGTCATATTTTGGGGTGTGAAAAGTGGAGATTTGGGAGGGTTATGTAAAGTTTCTTAGCGTCCTATCTTACCCAATAAGAAGTTTGTCCACCCCCCCTTAACCTCATCTTCACCCGCTCCATACCTCAAAGAGCGTAATAATAGATAAGATGCAATATATATATATATATATATATATATATATATATATATATAGATACATACATACATACATACATACATATGTATCTTCGGATCCCTTTCTCATCTAAATACATATAAAGAGATATATTCAAATATAAACACCGACACAAATTCTTATCTCACCCCCTTACTCAACCGTATACTCATTCATTCATTCATTTTTTCATTCATATCCCCCTTTTCCATTTTCATTGCTTCCTTTTTTGTCACTTGTCCCCTCTCATTTCCTTTGCATCTCTCGCTTTGCTCTTCCACAAGGTAATCCCAAGATCCTCGTCACTTTTTCTCTCTTTACTTTTTTTTTTCCTTTTATTTGTCTTTATAAATTTGGTTTTATAGGCTCCAAATTCTGTCCCTTATATATTTGGCTTAAGGTGATCTTCTGCCCAGCCTGTTTCTTCCAATATTCTCCCCTCTCTCTCTCTCTCTCTATTTTCAGGTTTTTCTATTACATATACTTCTTAAATTTTGTGGGTATTTGTATTTTGTCCAATTTTATACATTAAAAAAAATAAAATTGCCCTTTTTCTTATCGATGATTAAAGAAGAGAGTGTTGATCTTTTGCAGGAAAGTGAAGATGGCAGATTGCAACAGGGGTGAAGGCTATTTCTCTTCTCAAAGCCATGAGGTATTCTTTTTCTTCTTCTTCTTCTCTATTATAAGAATACAAATAAAAAACAATAAAAAAATTTAGATACTTATATGGTAAGGAAAACCAATATGGCATGTAATTGCCATTGTACCAATACTAGCTCTCTTCTTGTTTCTCTCTCTAATAGTGTTGTGATTTCGAGTCCTTGCTAAACACGACATCAAAACTCGCCGGCAGAGCTTGTCGTCGGGCAAGCCACGACACGAGTCACATGACCGACATTTTTGTTGCAATTTTTAGTGGAATTGATGTCACAGACACAAAATTAACACGAAACGTGTGGGACTCTTTCTTTTTTTTTGGTTTTGTGTTTTAGACAAGGAGTTACCAAAACAAAAACACATGTGTTGCACCTGGGGTGCTCACAAGTCACATGACAATGAAAACATTGATCAAAAAGCTAAGATCATCGTTGTCCTAGTAATTTAGGTGGGGGCCATGTCCAACGGCTAGTGATCTGACGTGACGAAGTATGCCTTTATGATAAGGATACATAAGGGTTCCTTTGAAATGTCGGCAGCGTACGGCAGAGCAAATGGGCTCTACCGTAGACTATCACAACCCCCATTGGTTGTTGGGCTGTCTAGATAATCACGTTTCTTTGTTTTTATTTATTTGCTACTTGTCGTGTGTTTGTGTCAACATATAACTAACATTGTCCAAAGTAAATGTGAGCCTAACTTTTTTTTTTTTTTTTCAAAAATTCACTAATTTGAAATCTCAAAAGTGGATTTTGTGGTGGGATACAAGAAAAAACCCAATATTGTACAATTTGGACCTTCAAATTATATTAAAATCGTGCCTAAACAAAAATCTGAATATTGTAAAATTCAGACATTTAAATTACATTAAAATCATGTTTGAACAGAAGAAGTGGAGAAGTTTTAGTTGCACTCTTTTTCTCGCTCTCTTTTACACTCTTTTTTATTTACTGCCTGATATATAAATTGTATTATCTTATTTTATGTATAAATAATAATTTATGGTGTTGATGGATTCCACGTATCATAGAGAGAATGTAAAAAAGAATGAAAAAAAGATTGTTGTTAGTGCTTCTCGAAGAAGTATATCAAGTTAACTAAATGTCATGATCAATATTTGACTGTCTGGAACTGTATAATACTGAAAATTCTTCAATGTTAAATTTATTAGATGAAACTATTAGCCCCACATAGCCCACAATTAGGTTTCTAACTAACATTGCTTTAAACATTGGAAGGTAATTTACTTCACCAAATATAATTGGATTTAGTACAACTGCTAATCCATGCTCAATGGCTAACTTTCAAATGGCCAATTATTGGAGTCTAATGTAAGGCTTTTGTGGCTTTGGTTCTACACAGTCAGATACCATTCAAAGTGGGGTCCTAAGTTGAAATCTATGAAGAGTAGAGTTTTTAGTGCGTTTGCTTGACATGATAGAATAGCTATAATTATTGAAATGCTATATGTTGAGCTTTTAAGGTGGTCCAAATACTTTTAGACCCTTGAATGAGCTAATAAGGCACATAATGCCTCAAATTAAATTTCACAAGCCTAATTATGGCTTTCCACTGCAAAGTTCTTCATAACATCAATCATTATTTACATGTCAGAAATTATAATTTTGGTTTTTAATTTTTAAACTACAGGGAGCATCAATGGGGAAAAAATACGGAGGACTTGTACCAAAGAAAAAGCCTTTGATCTCAAAGGTAAAATACATAGAATTTCAAATGCTCAAATTCAATAATTTTTTTTCACCACAAATTTTTATTTTAAAAATTATTATTAGAAGACTTATCTTGCTTTTTTGTTCTTTTTTTTTTTTTTGGTGGATGTAGGATCATGAACGTGCCTTCTTTGATTCTGCAGACTGGGCGCTATGCAAGGTATTAACTCCTAATAAAGGATATAGCAATATTTATATTGCAGAGAATCGAATGCATTTAATTGATTTTGTTTGAGTCAACCTTGGCAAAATCCTTACCACTCAAAAATGGACCAAAAATAAAAAAAAAAGAAAAAGGAAAAAACAAGAGTTGGGTTCACAACAAGTGGTCCCACTGAAGACCATGAAACCTTTGTCCTACATCAAAACTTTGGACTAGTATGATAAACTAGTCAGGGGGGAAAAAAGAATGCTTCTTTTTCTTTTCCTTTTCTTCATTTCTTGCTTTTATTTATTTATTTATTTATTTTGGCAAGAAGAGTTAGAGGAAGGTTGGATATTAAAGGATATTAATTATAGCTTTTCCTTTTATAGCAATATATATATATCAGATCAAACTCTCTTTTTGTTGTAAATTAAAAATTACTAGGAAAATTAACATTTCTTTTCCGGCCTTTGAACTTGCTGCAATGCAATACCACAGCAAGGTGCAGGGGAAAACAAAAAATCCACAGATGCTGTAGAAACCTTGCGGCCAAAACTTCAGGTATACACAATAATATATGCTTGTCGTACTTTATGTGTGTGTATATATATTGATGAATATTTATACACTTGGGTTATTTTTTTAATTTTTTTAGGAGACACTTTTGTTAACTTTCAAATACTTTTATATGAAGATCTTTATATAAAAGGATTCAAATGAAAACAAACACTCTTGCTTTAAACATATTTATGCACATACAATTAATATATATATATATATATATTATTTTCTTACGTTCTCAATGTTACACTTTGAATAAGATTATGATACGACGTGGTAATAATTTAGTCTCGTTAAACATAAATTTTTTTAGTTAATTATCTATTTTGCTACATTTATTAGATTTATATCAAATGGTTAATAATAAAAGTAGCTATTAAAAACGTAACTATTAAAATATATATGTATATGTATATATATGTTTACATAAGAAGCACATATATTGAAAGCAATGTAATAATATGCAGAGAACACCCCATCAACAACTTCCTCCAAGGAGACCTGCTTGCGTGTCTGGCAAAGATAGCCTTGTAAGTTCTAATTATTTGTAAGCAGCTATAATATTTGTGTTTATCGTCTTTATTCAAGTACTATATATTCTACTAACTACTTCATTTTGAATTTTGATGCTGCAGGAAGAGTAGATTGTTGTGAGCTCAGAGAGAGTTATTTGGTTATTATTCCCAGAAAAAAATGAAAAAAAAAGATTTAAGAATAAGAGTTCTTGGGTGTGTTAATAAAAAAAAAAAAATTATGTTCATGATATGGTTAGTTTAGTTAATGTTTTTAAAAACTAAAAAAAAAGGAATTTATGTTCATGGTACAGTTAGTTTAGTTAATTTTTTTTCTTGTAAGTTTTTCAATTAGCTCAATTAGAATAAAAAGGATCTTAACTGGGTCATACTACTTCTTATGAGAGGGTGAGGTTATAACCCTGTAAGGATAAATAGTATTGCTCTTTTGAAAATTGTGATGTATATGATTTGTTTTGTTGCTGAGCTAACCTTGCTTCTCCTAATGGTGATCACCTTTTGGGAATTACGGTAGTTAGAGAAATGAGAAAAAAGAAATCAGATTGAATAGAAATTTGCTTTAAGAGAATCTTCCACATCATAAATAAAAAGCCAATTTAGGATTGGTTTATTTACTCAAATCTCCCTTTATTTTGTTTTATCTACATTTCATCAAGTTTTAATGTCACAACATTCATACACCCCGAATAAGAGAGAGAAAATCTTAGCAAGTAGCTTTCTAAACGGATAATTCCTTTAATTTAGGCAAGAACCCATGTGGGTAAAAATTGAGCAATATTTGATCTTACCTTCTCTAGGGTATGATTTTCATCTCCCTCAATCTCTCAACCCACAATCCAATCCTTTTGAGGGTACTAGCATACTCAGAGAACCCATATTCCCTGCTCTTGCCCATGCTACAAACATGTTGAAACTCAAAATGTAACACATGTTTAAAGTTCAACAAAACAAGTAGTTTCCTCTAACTTGGTCTTGTAAAGTCCATATTTTTACACAATTTCATCCCAAACTTTCCCTTTGTCCTTCATCATCTCCACAAAGTCAAGCTCATCCTTCTCATCAAACGGCACAAATTCAACATCAAAAACTTGGGAAAACACTTTCCACATGCTCTTCCACAAAAGTCGCCGTTTCAGCAGTTAAAGGCCTGGTTGTTGGCCCGGTCCGTGACCGCGGCCCATATATGTTGCTCCGCCAGCACGAGCGCATTCGACGCGTCGCAAACGTGCTCCCACATGCAGCGTGTGCCGGGAAATCGAAATCTTATCCCCTCATGCCGGCATATCGCGGCATAAGCCGCAACGGTCAGCAGAGTGTTGTGCAAGCTCCTTGAGGATGCGCTGAATATAATTGAGGCGCGATGGACGGAGTACGTGATTGCCGGTGCGTGCGACGCCACGAGGTCCTCGAGAGCGTAGTAGAAGTTTGGGTAAGGAAGCTGGGTTGAGTCCTTGCTAAACGGCGGGTCGTGTGGGACAAGTTGGGCCGAATGGGCCGGGTCGAAGATTGGGCCCACGTAGTGTTTGGTCCCGGTTTGGAGCGTGATGTGGATCAGACGCGAGCCCGGATCCAACTTAAAGACGTTAAGGACATTTTGTAACATTGTGGCGTTGGTCGTGACATTAGCCTCTTCACTGTCATGTAGTTGCCTAGCCACCCAAAAGACATGGATAACCTCGCCGGCTATGACGGAGAGTTGGCAGCGCGTGTCAGCCATGCTCGTTGTGTCCACGGTGGCAGCAGGGGAACCAGCTGGGCTTGGGCCTGAGAGCGGCGCCGTAGACTCTCCATGGGCTGCCGAGGGAAGTTGGGCTTTTTAAAGCTTGGGCCAGCTCAGGCCCGCCATGCCCATGAGACCCACCACTAGAGCGCCATGTTGCATGGTATTGAGAAGAGAGAAGATTTCTGCAAGTCTTCTTCTTTCTTTACATGGTTGATAATAATATACATGTGAAATTATGATTTGTGAACAGATATACCAAAATAAAACTTGTGGTGTATGTGCGACAAGTCCACTATGATAAGGTAATTTTGACTTTTTCAAAATAAAACTTGGTGAAAGTGATCAATGATTAATGTGTTGTGAACTTTCTTGAGCCACATAATTTTATTATTTTGGATCCCTACTTGATATTTCTTGAATATAATTAATAATCATCATTAACTATAAAAAAAAAAAAAGCGTAAGCCTGGTTGCCTTTTATTGTTATTATTTTGTTTAATATTCATATTTTGTTTGGGCGTGCTTTTGTGAGCTTTTAACTATTCTTTCTTTTTTTTTAACTATTCTTTTGTAAGTTAATTATACTCCTTTTCTTCTTTTGTCTGTTAGTAATATTATACAATTACATAAAAATGAACAAATAGTGTAAAAAAAAGCTTGCTTCCACGCTGAAAGTTAAAGTGAAGGTCGTGTTTTATTTGGAAGGTGGGAAAAGTCTGATATTTAGAAGTGTAAATTATACTATTATATCTTAAACTACTTACTTTTTTATATAATACATTTTAAACTATTAATTTTGATAAAATATAAATTGAATTTTAAAATTATTAGCAATTGAAGTTTAGCTGAAAAAATTTATTTTGTTTGAGAACATAGTTTAACATGTAAGAGTTTTATACTGTAAAATATTTTCTTTAAAATAAAACCTATAAAAACTTTATAATGTAGCAAAATTTTATTATTTATTATAATATATAAAAATTTTACTATATAACAGTACAACTTATTATTTTTTAA
This sequence comes from Artocarpus hirsutus, assembly GCA_946598075.1. Lineage (NCBI taxonomy): Eukaryota > Viridiplantae > Streptophyta > Magnoliopsida > Rosales > Moraceae > Artocarpus > Artocarpus hirsutus. The sequence goes on along the minus strand of CAMOHE010047126.1, from coordinate 92,522 downwards.
CATGTTTCCCGAACTCAACGCAAAGCCTTGTTGCTTCATTTCTAAAAGAAGATACGTTGGCAATGTTCAATGCTAGAACTTGTGGCCTCGAACAACTAACCAAGCCCAATAACTCGTCCCACCAGCCACAATGGGTTTCGTCCGGTCGTCTCCTCCCTCCCTCCCTCCCTCCCCCTCCTTTCCTTCCTGTTCATCTCCATTACGCAGGAGCACGACATAACGACATGAGAGGTTTTTCTTTTTCTTCTCTAGCTTCCATGGGAGCTTCACCTGCACTCCGAAACCCATCTCCCAAACCCTCCCACAATCCAATTAATACCACTATTATCAAAGCTTCTCCTCAGCATTCAAGGACAGGTAAGAACAATAACGACAAAAATAAAAACTCTCTAAAGTTCAACCCAGAACAGTTCTTCGATCGCCACTACTTAGCTGGAGTTCTGTGGAGGAACAACTGGTCCATATTGCTGACCCACGAGCTAAAATCCAAGAGGGTTTCTCTAAGCCATCCATTTGTGGTCGGCGTTTTGCAAAACCGAGAGAACCCATTATACCCTTTGAGGTTTTATTTATGGGTTTCGAAAATCGACCATTCTTTGTCGAGGAATCAGTCAGTTCGGAGAGTTTTAGGAAATGCCCTTTATAGAAAAGGCCCTTTAGTTTTATCTGCGGATTTGGTTCGGGAGATTAGGAAATCTGGGTTTAGTGTCACTTAAGATCTTCTGTGTGTTTTGATTGGTAGTTGGAGGAGATTGGGTTTGGCTAAATATTGTGTTGAAGTTTTTGGTGAGATTTCGTTTTTGGGTCTTAGTCCAAGTACAACATTGTATAATGCTGTTGTGGTTGCTTTGGTGAAGTTAAATTCTCTTGATTTGGCTTACTTAAAGTTCCAACAGATGTCAGGTGATAATTGCTTCCCTGATAGGTTTACGTACAACATTCTCATCCATGGAGTTTGTAAGGTTCGTGTGGTGGATGAAGCCCTCAGGCTAGTGAAGCAAATGGAAGGTGTGGGGTATTGTCCTAATGTGTTTACTGACACGACACTAATCGACGGGTTTTGTAATTCAAAGAGAGTCGAGGAGGCTTTCGAGGTGTTGAAGACGATGAAGGAGAGAAACGTGCGGCCGAATGAGGCGACTATAAGGTCATTGGTTCATGGGGATTTTCGTCGCGTGGCTCCAAGGGAGGCGTTCGAGTTGGTTTTTAGGTTTGTGGAGAAGGAGTCTCCTTACTCTTAAGTCAGCTTGTGACACCATACTCTTTTGCCTTGCCAATAATTCTATGGCAAGAGAAGCTTCCGAGTTTTTGAGAGAAGCCAGATCGAAAGGCTATTTGCCAGACAGTTACCTTTAATATCGTGGTGACTTGTTTGATAAAGGATGTAGACGTTAATGCGACGTGTGAGATATTCCAACGTTTTGTCGAGCAGGTGGTCAAGCCAGGATTTAGTACTTGTCTTGCTTTGGTCGAGGCTATACATAAAGGAGGAAGAGTTGAAGAAGGTAATAAATTGTAACACCTTAAATTTTAAGCTAAGAGTCTAGTTGAGATTATATGAATATGTTTTATTTTTATCACTTATGTATTGATTTTTTTTTTACTTATGAAATTGTCATGTGTTTATAGGATGATAGAACTTCATACAAATGTATTATATATATATATATATACTAAAACTATTGTTGCTGTGTGTTGCATGAATGAAAGAATTTTACATAAGTTTATATAATATACAATACACACATATGCATGAATTATTCATATACTATAATATCTTTATATGTTATCTAATATATGATACACAAATAAGTTGTATATTGTATATTGTGAGTTTGTTATCATATAATTGTATATGTATGTTTTATGTAGTAGTTGGCTTCTGTATGAAGAAATGAAGATTGGTAATCATTATGTTAAATTTGTGTAGTAAACAAATTACTAGTAGTTGCAATATTTTATTTTATAGAGATTTGTGCACAATATTTTGTACTATTGTATAATTATAGTGAAAAATGACTATTAATATTTTATAATGTATATATATTTATGTGTGAATGTAAATTATATATATGAGTGTGTGTAATTGATATAGTTGTCGTGTGAGTCTGAATAGCAAGTAGGAAGTGGTACATTATTAATGTTATATTTTTTAATGTAATGTGCACTATATGTGTAAGTTACAATATTTAGTGGCCGTGTATGACTTTGAGAAAGTGGATAGCGACTAACGTAATTTATATGTATGTGTGTTTGTTGCAGTATAATTTTGACTTATTGGCATATTATCTTCTCTTTCCTTATTCCATATGGGGGAATAGTTGACTTTTTATTGTGATTGGATTTTTATGATAAGATTTCTTTTTTTTTTATGACAATTAAACTTTGACAAGTGAAGCAGTTTTTTTTTTTAGAATCTTAAATTATCTTCAATCTTTTTATTTCTTTTATAATTGATTTATTGACTTATTTGGAATCCTATACATGGTAGGTCAAGGTAATATCATTATGTTTCCCAATTGAATCATTGACTTTCCTCTAATTTCTTTCTATCTTTTACAGATGCACTGCATCTTGGCATAACATTTTTAATATATTAATTATTCTTTTCTTATACCAGCATTTCCTTATTTTCCCACCCTAATTGCTCTCACAAATCCTCTCAAACGCATTTGGAAAGTTATCAATTCTTTAACGTATAGAAAATAATCAATTCTTTTACATATTATTCCCATGCTTCATATTATTCTCTCCACTTACCTTATTTCTCGTCTTCCTTTTCTTCTCTTTCTTTATTTGCTGCCAAGAGTGAGGGTGAGAGAAGTTAAGAGAATGAACGAGTTAAAGAAAGAAAGATATTATAAAGACATGTCTATGTGAGACTTAAGAATGAGGGGATGAACCATGAGGGAATAAGGAAGAAACCAAGAAGAGAAAAAGAAAGAAAAGAATAAGAAAACACAATATTTAAGGAGGCATATGAATGCACAAAGAGAGAATAGAGAATCATGAAGGTATTCAATGGCTTTGATTGGAATATAAAGGGATATATTATGTGATGTGAAGAATGATGAATGATGATGTATAGAATGTAAGATGATCATGACTAAACGGTTTGTATAAGTATACCCTCCACTGCATCATTTGAACAATAGTATGTTTTAAAGCATGTTTTAAAGTTATGTCTGTTGTTATGATGAATATATTTAAAGATGTTTTTTATGATTTTTCATGAGTGTGATGTGAACTCTCTTGTTGTCATGAACCAACCAATGTTATGTATGTTTTCATGGTCAAATCCTTGAGGAAGCATGTTCCAAGATAGGGACTATCTATGAATAAATGTTAAGGGTTCTAACTGCTTAAGATTAACGTTATGTTACGGGCCCAAAAATCTAAAAGTAATGTATGTTTATGAAAGTATGTTTTTATGTGGAACTACCATGGTTTACTTACTAAGCATTATGCTTATATAGTTCTCATGATGCAGGTGAGCTTCCAAGTAAGGATGTATATGACTGAGCAAGAATGGTCCAAGGTCCCATGACGAGTCTAAGATGCAATATTTATTTCTAAGTATTTTTTTGATGTTATTAGAAACTAAGAATTGTTATTAAGGACATTTAGGAGATTTTTTAACTTTTGTATAAGTGTTGTAATCTTAATATTTATACTGCTAATGATATAATAATTTTTGCATTAAGGTTGAGTTAAGGTTTGATTATTTTTTCTATAGTGTCTCTGATTGGATTGTCGATGTTCGGCCCGTCGATGGAAAGTTCGGCTTGCCGAACTGACCCATCTTTACATGCACGAACGAACGATGCGCGGCGCTCCTCTCTTGTCTTTCCTTCGGGGGAGGGGGTCGCTACATAAATTTTTAAATCTAATGATCAAATTGTCGAATGTCTACTCTTATAACATGGTCACTGACTTCTTTTGCAAAGCAGAAATGATGGGAAGGGCATTCGAGGCTTTTGAGGATATGCAGCTTAGAGGCATTTCCCCTAACCTCATCACTTTTAACACGCTTATTTCTGGTTATTGTAAGGTTGGAGAGTTGAGCAGGGCAAGGGAAATTTTGGTGAGGGTTTTAGAGAATGGTTCGAACCGTATATTTTCCTTTTTAGCCCTATAATTGATGGTCTTTGTCGAGCAAACAAAATAGAGGATGCTTTTGATTGTTTATCTGAAAGGATTGAGTGGGGTGCAGCTCCAAATTCTTTTACATATAACGCATTAATTCGTGCTTTGTGCGTGATTGGAGATACGGGTAGGTCAATGAGACTTCACAATAAGATGCAAGCGAGTGGAATAAAGCCAGACGCTTCCTCCTTCAATGTGCTTGTACAAAGCTTTTGCAAGACGAATAAGGTTGAGAAAGCTGAGAATCTTTGTCGATCCATGTTGAAATTGGGCCTGGCTCCTGACAGTTCGGTTTCTAATGCTCTTATTCGGGCGCTGTGTGAATTGGGGAGAATTGATGAAGCCAAGGAGATGTTTTTATTTATGGACGCAAATGGTTGTACTCCTCATTCTTGTACTTGTAATTTAATTTTGGATTCCCTACTCCTGCGAGCACGATCTGAGGAGGCAAGGAGTATGGTAAAGAGTTTCAATAAGAGGGAACAAGTTGTTTTTAACGTTTAGAATTGGACTTAATTTGTTCACGCTCGTCCTGCTTTTCTTGGAGTTTTGCATGGAAGGCAGATGGATTATGGAACAAGTGACTGCTCTTTGGTGATTGCTTATGTGAAGTCCAAGGATATGATGGAAATGTTGCAAGACCAAGAGCACTACCATTAGCCTTTCGCTAAGATTTTCACATTTTCAGGAAGATAAGCTCTTTGCATAATTTGGGTAATGAGTTTTTTACTCAGAGAAAAAATTCATGTCAGAGTCATGGACTTAAATCTGAAATCAGTGATAAATGTCCCAGCTTGACTTAAAATCAGAGCCAATATGGCAATGGCAAAAGAATTCGTCGTGTTTGCGTTAAGTACTTTCTTCGTGGATTTATTTGTTAGCTTGTTCTATGTTTGTACGTTCTTAGTGTTCTTTAACCAGTCCGTATGATTTGGCATTTGTAAAAGTACTTCATTTATAACAAAGAAAATGAAAGTTCAGAAAATAGCTTTAGTCTGTGCAATAAGCTGAGGTATTGTGCCCAAATCAAGTTATATTTTACTTTTCTGTTGGGGAACAGATCAAAATGAACTTGTACAACTTATTGTGCCCGAAAAGGACTTGTTGCACAATTTGACTCGTATCCATGTCAAACAGAAGTCAGGAAGTGGGATTTTAAAGGTGACCAAAGGGATTTGGGATGAGATCATTTTCTGAGAAGTTATATTCATATCTTATGAATTTGCAGCATTTTCTATTGTGTTCTAGACATGACTTCACTTTGGAATACTTGGAAAATATTTTCTTGTTTAATTTAACCGCCAAGAGGACCAGAAGTTCTGTTTGTATATAAGTAACAAATTATACTAAAATCCTTGCAACTCTGTAATTAAAAAAAAAAAGAAAGAAAAAAGTGCATTCTATCGAATTATAATTTCCTATTAAAAAAAGGATTAAGTAGCAGTTTATCTTTTGTAGGTAAAGTTAAAACTTGTTTTCTTTTATCGTAAAATTTAATGCTCTAGGCTTGCTAATGGTATTAGTCTATAAATATCCTTTAACATGAAAGTTTGTTCATTTTAACTTTTGTAATTTCATTGGGCTAAATACCAAAATTTGACTCTGAGTTACACGCCACCTAATTAACTTGTGCTTGAAGTATAAATGAAGCTAATTTAACAATTTTAGGTTTGATTTCTAACACACAAGGACCAAGTCCTTGCTCCTTAACAAGTAATTAAAGTTGGTGACTTGCACTTTAACTAACTCTCTACTCTCTCTCTTTTAAGTCCTCTCTGTTACTCCAAATTTTAACCCATTGGAGAGAAATCCCCATTACACGATATCTTTTTTTTTTTTCCAAAATAATCCCACCAACTTTTTTTTCACTTTCTTAACATTTTCCTTTTAAAGGACTGTTCTTTTCAGTATTTGCACAAAAAAGAGAAATATGACTATTACTAATGCATATTGTAGAATGTTCCATTTGTGAGAGAGGCTGGTTGGTTAAGTCAAAAGATGTAATAATTAATAAAACAGACATGATCAAATTCTGCAAGGAAAGTAGTATGGTTGGCAATAGTTTTGAGCAAATGAAATAGTAATTTTTTTATTATATAAATATTCAGCTCTAGTTTCAACCACATCGTCTTTAAAGTTTGTGTAAACAAAGCTTCTGCAATGGCAATAGCATATAGTGTTCTTAAAATTTGTGTTTTTATAACCTCAGCTTTGATCTTCATTTCTGTGTTTTGCACCATATCAGGTATATAACTGAAACATAAAAAAAAATCCCAGCTTCATTTTTTTTATTTTACATTGGAAAGCATTTATTTACTCTTGAGGTTGATCCTTGGGATTAACAGGAAAAGCAGAAAAAGACTATGAGCCTGAAATAGGCACTGGCTCAGGCACTGGCGCTACGAAGCCTGAGATAGGCACAGGCTCAGGCACGGGCATTGCAGGGCCTGAAATAGGCGTCGGCTCAGGCACCGGCACTGCAGGGCCTGGAATAGGCACCGGCACAGTAGGTCATGATCCAGCTCAAATTTTTGCCAAAGCATTGCTATGTTTCAATGACAATTATGTAAGTATTAATTTAAAATTACATGCACAGTAATGCTATTTTTGGGCAAGAGGGACAGCAAATAGAAAGGTATAAGGAAAATAAAAGGAACAAGGAAGCTTTTCTTTAAGGTAGAAGAGAAAGAAAAGCAGAAAAAAAAGAGTCTAATCTAGTTTATTTTATAATTATACTTTCAATCTCGAACATGAGTCTAATGTAATATCACTCTTTTGGTCCTTAGATTTACAGTAGCTGCGAAGAGTCTTACAAATTAACTGCAAGTGGCAATCTCCACGTGCCACGGGACATGACGGAGACCTACTGCGGAGGGCCGTGCCTGACGGAGACACACCTTGTGCTGGACTGCATAGATAACATCTTAACCAACTTTGTGTTCCACAACAAAGCCACAATACAAGATGTTAGAGACACTATCCATGCAGGATGTGGATATGGACCAGAAAGAGGTTAGTAATGTGGTAGTTTCTTAAATTTAAGTCAGAAACAATAATTTTTCCAATAATTTTTTAATTTAGTTTATGATTGTTAATTGTCCATTAATATCACGTTATGACATAAATATTTGAAATATGTAGGTAATTTCAATGTGGCGAAGCATATCCAAGCTGAAGAAAGCAATGCACAGAAAGTCGCAAAACAGGTTGTGGTTGTGCTTGGCTCAATGATTGTAGGACATGGTTTATTGTAGACATAATTAATATATGTTTGTGTACTGAAGTGGGTTTTTTTTTTTTTAATGGTGGTGATAGTGTATTATAATAAACTTTGTTTTGTTTGTAAAACTCTATCGCTTTTGCCTGAAATGGCGAGGAGGTGATTTTTAGCGTGTACTATATACTTGATGATCAACATCTTATTCTTCTGTCTATTAATTAAGGATACAAGTCTGAACAAGTTGAACAAAAATGCAAAAGTTTGAACAAGTTGATGAGAGATGTACATACTACACATATACTTAGAAGGATCTCAATATTTTGAGAAAATTCAGCAACCATCTCAGATTGAAAGAAAACAAATTCAAATTCAAAGTCTCAGGTGGAATATTTCCTCCCAAAAAAAAAAAAAGTCTCTGGTGGAATATATATTTTTTAATATTTAACCAACATTGATAAACTTGGGTATGAATTTACCAATAGGCTATATATTATAACCACGTGTGCATTTTTAATAGGACTGAATTTAAAATTTATACCTGAAAATTATCGCTTTATTTACCACTGAAAATAACACAAAACTCTTCTAAAAAAATTACACAAAACTCTTTATACGCTTACTATAAATTATAAATTAAATATTTTTATACGCTTAAGGAGGATCATTTTAAGTTTTAGGAGGAAAAATGGGATAATTTTTAACTTTTATGAGTCAAATTCGAAATTATTTTCAGTCAGTCTTGTAGCAAACGATATTGTTTACCCAGACAGATAAAAACGACACAGAGAGAGGAAAGACGATGTCGTTTACCAGGACAGACAAAAGCGACATAGAGAGAGAGAATAATGACGATGTCGTTTCACAATTATCTCCCCTTTGAACCCCCTGCTGAGCCTTTGAAAATTCCGTGGACGTCACCGCACAGAGCCAGAACCATCATGCCCGCAAAATCACCACCATGTCGACATCAGCAACCTTGCTTTCAATTCCTCCTTTCTTTCTTTGCCCACCAAAACGACGCGTTTTAACTGCCCTCACAAGTTTTCACAATCGATCGGAGATATAGAGAGAGAAACAGACACATGTACATATATTTATAGAGAGAGAAAAGAAAGAATCGCCGGAAAATCTAACCGTTGCGGCAGAGTTGTGGCTTTTACCGCCGGAGAAAAGGATGAGGATCGACGTCAACTCCATGGCTCGCAAGGTCGAGGTCGACAATCGGATTTCTCTCCGCCTCTACTATCGAATCGCGGATAATCTCCTCAGACAGGTTCTCTTTGCTGATTCTCTCTCTATATTTCAAATTTGCCATTAAAATCCTTAAATTTTGCTATTGAGATAGTTAAAATCCTTGATTTTGACTACGAATGCTGATCACAATAGTGAAGCTGTAGGTATCAAATTTATTTCTTTTTCCTCTAAAATTGTTGTTAGAGTTCTGCAATTTCCATTTTTGTAATCGTTATAAGAGTTAACGCTGAAAAATGTTTGTTTGCTTTAGTTTTGTTCATTATTCTTCTTTTTTTTTTGTTATTTTAGAATTTTTTTTGAATTTGGAAGATTAAGAGAAGTAGTCAAAATCTGCAGTTGATACTTTGATATTTGAGAAAACAACCATTCTGCAAAATCCAATTTGCAATGCGCAATTTTGCGAGGTTTTGATTCATTGTTATGCCTTGCAATTTCCTGTTTTGGTGGCTTAGTTTAATGGAATTTTCAAAATTTGGGCTTTGGGATTAGTTTATACTAGTTCTATTTCTCTGTATCTGCAATTTGCCGTTAAATACTCGGTTCTTAGCATTTTTTTTATTAGAATTTTGCCTTCTAATTATGCTATCTGACCCTTTGTTTCGTATTAAATAGTGTTTTGCTTCAACTAATTATTGCTAGATTACTATAAAATCCACTTTCTCCGTTTCCATAATACTTGCAAAGGTTTGTGCTTTGCTGCTTATGTTTCCCAAATCCCACGAGTGATTGATTCCTGTATTTCAAGCAGAAAAAGAAAAATTCTTGTCTCTTGCTTTTTCTTTTTGTAGAAGTTCTCCTGGATAATTCTTGGCAACGGGAATATATTTATCTGAGATAAGATCTGAATATATTTATTGTTGTTCTCTTTGCTCAGGCTAGTGTATACAGGGAGGAGAATAATCTCGTGGATTTGTATATCATGCTTCTTAGATTTTCAAGGTACTGAAAAATGTTGCAATAGCAAATAATTTACATATTATATATATAAATGTAATTTCATATCTGAATTCATAAGCTCATGCTATGATACTTTTTGTTCTGTTTGCAGTTTGGTGTCTGAAACTATACCATATCATCGAGATTACCAGGTTGCTCTTCCAAAAGAGAGAATAGTATATAAGAAGGTAAGGTGTATCGTCATTTCCAGTTGTTGTTTCTTGCATATTCAATGTTGGTTAACATGATGTCATGATCCAATTTGGCTTTCATTGTGGTATTCCAGAAACTGTTTAATGTACTAGATGAGCTTGAATCTATAAAGCCAAAGGTCGACTGCCAAGTGAGAGAACTTAATGAGGCGCTTTCTGGAGCTCAGCTTGCGCAGCTTGATGGCCCAGAAAGGACTTCATATGGTTCCCAAACGTCTCTAGGATGGCCTTCTGAGAATAAAAAGTTTTCAAGTACCAGTATTAAGCAGGTAACATTATCATGCCAATCGCTGATTTGACCCTAAAATGCTTAGGAGAATTTAGCAACATAACGTTGGTTCGTCTTTGTGTTCTCTGTCCTGTCATGATTATTAAGTTTATGGGAACGTCATGTTGTTCAGTCTGTTAATTTGTTCTTTTAGTTTTTTGTTTGGCTTTATGCTGTAGATATTATTATTTGTTGATTGAATTCTATATTAAAAAATTACCGCAGCCTACCAGCACAGGCTCACAGTCTTCATGGCAGTATAGCAATGATTATTCTGTTTCAGAGAATTCTTCACAAATTGACAAGCAGTTCCAAAAGCTGTGAGTATATATTTAGTGTCAACATTATTGAATAGAGAAATAATACTGTTCGATACTGAATTTATAGTTATATAGATGGCTCTGAGATTCTCCACCCAAAATTACAATGATTCCTTGTTTCCTTCACATAAAATTGTTACTCTTTACCCTACAGGTTGGATATGGAAGTGATATTAACTGCTTTTTTTTTTTGGTTGTAAATACTATTGTTTCAATCATGTTTGGACGTTCTTGAGGATTCTTTTTAAAATTTCCTTATTGAGCTCTTTTGCTTTTAAAAACTTGTGTACATTTTCTGCAAGAAGAATGGTGAATCTTCCTTCTTCAATTATCAATCATAATTTGTCTTCCAAAGAAGTGTGCCCTTAGTTTGTGGTAAACCCTTTTCTGTAAAGCGTGCATACCTAACAAATTTTCCTGAAATGTACAGATTCATTAAACTACCTCAGCCAAATAAGGAGACCTTGTCTAGACATTCATTTTTAGGCCCAAATGGTCTTCGAGGGCAGTGGCTTGGACCCAGTGCAGAAACTAAGGTGCATTTCGTGTGACTTTAAATTACTTGTTCTGGCAAATTTTACTGGATCTTCTAATGTGTGAATACTCTTGTGCAATACAGGTCCAGTATCCAAGCAGTACAGACTTAATGCCTCCTGATATCCCTATAGATTCAGGGTTAGGGTATCTGCAAACTTTACCTTGAAGTTCACATTTTGCGTGTGTGCGTGTGTGTGACTTTTTACTTATCGTAAAATTCTTTGTACTTATGTTGTGGCTGCTTGTAACATTTTGTACTCTTGTCATTCTTTGGTAAAAGCCTGAATCAGGCTGGACAATATGATGTTGTCACAGTAAAAGACGACATTTCAGGAGGAAGTCAATCTACCATGGATGCTGTACTCTCATTAGATGATGGAAGATGGCTAAATCCAGCCGATTATTCAAGTCCTTCTTTGATTAATGATACAAGGGAGGATCTTTTCCAGCTTGGCAATATCCACCAACCTTGCCCACCCCCTGTTCTTGCTCAAATACAGCAGGATCATGCACCGATTCCTCCATCAAAAGTTGCAGATCCAAGACCTGGACCTGCAAAACCTTCTCAGGATGGGATGCCAAATTCCAATTCATATCAACATCTACACGTTGTAAGCACCCCTATGCTGATTCTTTTTTTCCCCTCTATATATTTGCAAAACACTTGTCTTCAAGGGCAGAGGAAGCCCAGGCCCAGGGGGGCATATGCTCCCCCTGGCTTTTTTATAATTTATGTTTTTGCCCATAGTTTTTAAAAACTTTTCATATATGCCCCCTCTCATTAACAAAATTTTACATATGCCTTCATCATTGACAAATTCTTTCCTCTAATTTATTCCTATTAAAATTACTTTTTATATATACCTTATTAATCTTTTGTTCTAATTTGCCCCAATTTCAATAATGTTTCTCCAATGTGTCTCTATTTAAGTATTTTTTTTTTCTTTTAGTTATCTAACATAATACTATTTTTCTTAATAAATATGGCCTTCATAAATAAATTTGCGTAATTGCTTTACCGAAGTTATTTTTTTTTTATTGTGTTTATATTTGAACCTCTTTTCATGCATCTATTTTGCACTCCCTAAATAATTTATTATCAGTTTTGCTCCATCAAAGCCATTTTCGCATAAGTGTTCTACTCTTTTTTTTTTTTCACTAAACTAAACTCAGAAGAAAATAGAAAGTCAAGAAGTAACTAAACTTTAAAGAAAATTTTTAGATTTACGCTATAAAATATTCAAGAAATTGAGTATGCATGTCCTTTTAACTATTTTATAATATTGAGAGTTGATATATTGATAGTTTCTAGAGTTTTTTGCATTCTTAGCTTATGCACCCCAAAACAAAATTCTGGCTCCGCCTCTGCTCGTCTTGTCCAAGTTCTGGTCGACACGACATTCTCAATTTCATGGCTAATATAAAGTGTTGCTTTTGTACTTTAATGTATATTGTTTAGCCTGTAAGATTGATGGAGGACTTCTTAAGGTTAGCTCAAGCAAATACCAAAAAAAATTTAGAGACATGTGCTGTTCTTGCAGGGTCACTGGTAAGTAAAAGGTCAATAACGAATTATACTACAATGTCTTCAATTCAAGCAAAGGTTATTGTGGGGCTTGGAAGTGAAGTGCTGGGGTTCTTAATGCTTTTATTTTCATGTGGCTGCAGAAAAACAGAGTTTTCCACATCACTACTCTTATAGTCCCTAAGCAGGAGTCAACTTCTGATTCAGTAAGAAAAATCACATTTATGATTATGTTGTGCTATTTTAGAGTTTCTGCATATTTCCACTTGACGTTGGCTATATTTTGCTTAATCCTTTTTTTTCCCAGTGTCAAACATTGAATGAGGAAGAAATATTTGAAGTTCAAGACAAGTTATCCCTTTTTCCTCTTGGATGGATTCATGTAAGTGTCTCTTTAGGCCAGAGTGCACCAAACCAAATTTTGTTATTTTCTCTATATTGTTCTATATATGTATATATGATCCTTTCTGTGCTTGCGTGTGCGATATAATTGCTAGATAAGAATGAAGAAGATCTTTGGAGACAATTTGAATAATTTATCCACTTGAGGAAAACTTGCAAAATTTCATGATAACATCATTCGTTTTCTTTGTTCCATGGGAACAAAAATTTATCCATGCAGATCTTTTACTTTTCCCGTTGAGCCTTTGTCACTTGTTCTCATGTTGATATTTATTTTTCAGACACACCCGACTCAGACCTGTTTCATGTCATCTGTTGATCTACACACGCATTATTCATACCAGGTAGCAAATTCTTTTTTTTTTTATTTTTTTATTTTGTAAGTATTTATGTCTAGTTTTCTCTATGGCGATAAAGTGCGTGTTACTTGACACTCATTGTACATACAATTAGAGTAATTGTTATGTCTCGATAATAATTTCTGTCTCGTCTAAGGCCAAAGTATCACTTTTGCCTCTCTCTCTCTCTCTCTCTCTCTCTCTTTCTCTCTCTCGAACGACAATGACATTTACAATTCTTTTGGATGTGGAAGAACGATTTATCATCACTATCATTACAGGATGTGGTTTCTGCCAATTTTTTGTTCTATATATTTCTGGTGTCTTTTAATATACTATATAGTTATTTAGCAAAAGGATTTCTTTGACATTCTTTTCCTCTTTAGATAATGTTACCAGAAGCAATTGCTATCGTTATGGCCCCGACAGATTCAGCTAGGTAATTTGTCTTTCCACTTGCTGACAAGAATTTGTTACTGCCAAGCTTAATCTTATGTTTTTTGGTGGAATAGCTTAAATCTTATTGCTGATATCATTATCAATCATATGTTATGGAATCACAAGTTAGAATAAAAAATGCTGTAGCATATGAGAGAAAATACTATAAAAAAGTTGGTTGAAACCTTGCGGTAAACTTGGTGTTTATTCATGGTATAGCAACACATCCATTTGGCTGTAGAGTTGAAATTGAGAAAATTATGCTGTCTGGTTGGAGTCATTTTTGGAAGGAAAAAAAAATTACTAAATTATTTTCGCACATTATAGAATCCTATAAAAAAAAAAAGAAAAATAAAGGGCATATAGTAATTCAATGAATAATACTATTCATTTCTCTCCGCTTTCATTTGCAGTACCGAACAACAAAATGCCCTTTATTTCCTCGTTATATCAAACAACATAAAAGAATTGTAAAATCTTTTCTTTCCTGATGTTCTCTCACGTAGATTTCCCTCTGTTTTCTTTCCTTCCTACTAGACATATTGTTTATGTGGAGGGAACCACGGAAAAGTTGTGAGGAGAAGCTTGACCATGTGTCAACATGCTTACTGCCCGAATTCAATGTGGTTTTTTCATTTCGGAAACGAGAGATGTGAAACAGAAATTTTAGAGATTGAGATGTTACAAAATTGAAATATCGTTCATCATTTACTTTCTCCTTATCCAATTAGCTTGCTAACGTTTTCGCAATTCCGTTGCAGTCCACACGGCATCTTCCATTTGTCCGACCCCGGCGGGGTGTCGGTTATTCGCAACTGTCAGCAGCGTGGGTTTCATCCCCATGAGGAGCCTTCTGATGGAAGTTCAATTTATGAGCACTGCTCTCATGTCTTCATGAATGCCAATATAAAATTTGACGTTATTGATCTGCGGTGATTTTTTTTTTTTTTGACTCGTACAAGAGGACAATATTTCAGAAAGAAGTATGTATATGTATTTATATCGTCCCATGTTCTGCGTTGGACCTGACCTAAGTACTGTAAATTCAACCGGAATCTTAATACATAACTTGATGGAAATGCAACACCCATTTTTTGTTTTCATTTTTTTTTTTTGTAAAAGGAAAATAATATTTGGCTGACATTGTTTTCGGCCTTTTGAAAATTTCTCTACTATTATATTTTGATTCAAGAGGTGAATATAAGTTGTGTAATTTGCATTGGAATATCATACAGACACGGTAAATTGTTGTTATACAAACTACTATAATCTTTCTGAAATATGTTCTTTATTGGGGTTTTCTTAGTTATCAGTTCTTGAAATTTTTTAGATATCATGCAATGAACATTTGATTATTAAGTTTTAACAAACTATATGGCAGAATATGAAATTTTTGGCAAAAGAAAATATGCAAAGTAAAAATATTTTAATAAAGAATTAATTACATTTTTGTGCATTTTATGGTAGTTGAAGATAATATGTCCTCTAATTATTAAAATTACATAAATGTTTATCAATAACCGCAATGCTATCAAATGATCTTCCCGTGAAATGCGATAAAACGTGAAAAACCATCTTTAAAAACTGTAAAAAAAAAAAAAAAAAAAAAGGGACAAAAATGGAGACATTTTTAAAACACGGATAAAAAAACCTTTAGTGTAAATACGTGGCACTAGCAGGGACGGAAGCAAAGAGTTGAAAGCAAGCAAATCATCTCTAAAGGAAATTACACAAAATAGTGTTTATTAGAGCTATCTGAAATGCTATAATGCAGACTTCTAGAAGTCCTAATTGATGAGAGAACCTTTTCTCGTAAATGAGGTGCTTCTTTTTAACCACTAGATTCAAATTCAGTTATCGAAAATCAATTATCAATAATAACAAAAATAGACCATCCATATTTGATTACAACATTTTTTTTTCTTTTTAATCTAATAATTACAAAAATGGATAAAAAATAAAAATTACTAAAAAGAAACTTTAACAATTCAGGGAAAAAAAAAAAAAAAACTCCGGCAACCATTGTCAAAAGGTGTCGTTGTGATCGATAGTGGAGAGTCAACCCATCACCACGGTACACAACTTCGTCGGAAGGCCGCTGCTCTTAGGTGGCTCAACGTCGGCAGCAAGACAAGGGGAGGTGGAAAGGGTCGGGGGCTTAACAGTTGCAGATCGATGGCAATCCAATGGTGGCTGAATCACAACAAACTATCATGGATGTGAAGGCATCGCGCCCTCTGTTGCGACAAAATCGTGATTTCAGTCACGCCCTCTCCGTCGGCAACAGGATGCGACAGTTGGCGATGGGGCCACGATGGAAGGTGGGATACCACCCAGTCATGACCTCCGCTAGTGATCTGGAGTCTCCTAGGGTGACCTCCACCCACCCAAACTCAAGATGTGATGTTGTTGGCAACCCATGGTGCAACCTCCGCCGCGATTTGGCATCGTTGAGGGCGATCCCACTCACGCAGAAGGTCGCTGGCAATCATGGCTTTTTCTTTTTTAAATCAATTTTTTTTGGGGGGATTTTTTAATAAATTTGGTGTGTTTTGAACCATTGAACTGTTGGTGAGCTTGTTTGTTTTTACCATTGGATCCAAATTTAGCAGACCAAAAAAAGCCCCATCAATGAGAACCTTAGCATTGCCCTTTAAAAAATAATGGCTTAGAGGATTGCATGAAACAACAATATTTAAAGTATGAACATGTTTGAGAGAAATTATTTAAAAAAGCAAATTAGAATTCACCCAAAAAAAAAGCAAAGAAGAAAAAAATATTAAAAAATTTAAAAACTAAAAAAAAGAGCTTGAAACTTAGAAACAATCATCTATTCACACACACACTTCAGATGGTTCAAATGCTTTTTAATTAATGATCAGCATAAATATAAGCTTAATTGGGAGATAATACACAATGCATTACTTCTGGCTCCTAAATGTGTATAATTATCTGGCTAGAAAGGATGAAATATTATATTGCCATATCACAAAATAAGTTATCCAGGTGTGATACGCAACTTGAAACAAAAGGAAACATCAAGAGAATCATTAATCAACCTTAATGAAAGTGCATACAAAAATAAATGTATACAATAATAAAATTTAAATAATAAAATAAGTATTTACCCCTTAAAACAACTTTACTTATATATGTATATATTTTAAATGCCTTAAATCAGCAAATAAGACTTCCAAAAAAAAATAAAAAAAATCAACAAATAAGAAAATCAAGTTACTTATAAAATCTCGCTAAAGTCAACATGTTGCAATTTATGCTCACTTATGACTGATATGTATCTCTACAATCCTGGTACGGTTAATTTAATTTTTAAATATTTATTTTATTATTTTTAATTAGTATAAATTGCTGTTTTTTTTTAACTTTTATATTTATTTTGAATATGAAATAAAAGATGATAATAAAATAAAAGTGGAGATTTTGATGGATAATTATGAAAAAATTTATATGTAAAATTTTAGATTTATAATCATTACTTAGGATGGATTAAGGATCCAAGTGCTAAGAAAATGATAGTTTAGGGATCCAGTTATCCAAACTTCAAAATGAGGACGTCTAGAAAATGGAAAATTGGGGACCTTGTTGTCCAAACCTTCAAAATAGAAAGAGTTTGGGAACCCCAAATACAGAAAATCCTAAATATATATGAGATGAATTATCCAAGGCAAAAATATTTTAATAAAAACATTTAACAATATAAGATTTCGATAAAATTTTTTTAAAAAGAAGCAAGTAAATAGTTGAAAGCAAGTAAGCAAATTATCTTTGTGGGACGATTAGTCAAAGCAAAGTATTTATTAGTGCTATATTGAAAAAAGTGGAAATTACATGAGTGGTACATTATCATTCAGATTATATGTGTATGATATTTATAAAATGCAAATTTTAAAAGAAGGCATTTATAAAAATTTTTCTTAAAAATATATATATATTGTAGAGAATTGCGCGGAAAAATACTTAAGTGATGATATATCTGACATAAATTATTGTAAAATAAATTATTATTTTTGATAATAAAAAAATATAAGAACAGGAAAAAAAAAAAAGAAGCTTGAAACCTGAAAACAATCATATATATATTGAAGCCTTCTCAAGTCCTCTCAGTCTAGGACAAAGGTCGTTTTGTTCCTTTGTGGCATATAATTATTTGGCCCTCAATTTTCCCCTCTTTCCCAATCATATATATATGTATCTATACAAACGTACTATATACATATGCTAGTAAATGCACGTGCGGATTACTTGTTGCATGTCTTTAAAAAAAAAAACTTGGTGCATGTGTTTATATAATGTATTACTTATTAAGTAATTTGTCATGGTTGAATTGAAATAAAATAAAAGAATTCTTTGTTTTGTAACATTGACTTTTTTAACAGGATAAGGTTGAACTTTTTTAAATATTTTTGGATTAAATAATCATTAGTGTTAATTTTATATATATTATTTTATTTCTTAGGAAATAAATTTTTGTTGTTGTGTATTTATATTTTAAGACAAATTTTATTTTTTCTCTTGTCAAATCTATAAACATAGGAAAAAATGATTATTAGCGTTTACTATGTGTGGAAAATTTTGTTTTATTAATGTGAACTTGTTTAGGATAAAAAAAAAAAAAACATGTGACAGATGCTTTCCAGGTATATCACAATGTATTGGATATATATTCCGTGAAATAGAACCCTGGAATTGTAAGACTTATTCCAAAATTCGAATGACCTTTTGTCATAATTGTTGTTGCTAGGATAGTATGATTGGAGGAATTTCAAATTTTTCTCCGATATTTTCACTAAAATTTTCCTAATAATTCTATGGTCCCGAAGAATTTTTGGGTGAAAAAGAATTTTTCTCATTTGTACTCAAATTTTTTAAAAAATTTAAGAGAAGTTTTTACATCAAAAAAATGTTTTGGGACTTTAAAAATTATAAAATTTTTGTGAAATTTTCAAAAAGATTGAAGGAATTTTTATCAAAACATTAAAATTTAAATAAAATTTTGGTCAATACCATAATAAATCAAAAAAATTTTGATTTTTCAAAGGTTGCTGTGTCTTTTTCTTTTAATATAACCTCAGCTTATATCAAAATTTTAGCATAAAACACATTTTCATAATTTTCATATTTTCACTAACATTGATATTTTCTCTAAAATTTCTTTAAATTTAAAATATCGATATTTTTACTGATACCGATATTTTTTTGTTTTTGTTCTTGGATTTACTAAAATTGATATACATCACACTTCTCCGATCTTTTTCTACCATCAACTCTCTGTGTTTTATTCTCTTTGTTGATCATGTAATCCCACTTCTTCTTTCTGCTCCCCTTGTATTATTTTTTTTTTACGTAGCGCTTTCTAAATTCTTTCCATCTTCAGTCTTTAACTTTATTTTTCTTAACTCTCTCTTGGTATTAATCTCTTATAACTGAATCCCCTCCCAAGCGGGTCCGGTCATACTGGATCTTTAAAAATCTTTAGTTTTTTTTTTTTTTTTTAAATCTTGGGATAGGGTTGCAGCACGTCATTTTGAACGTCTAGAGGAGAGTTTGTTTGTCATAAATTTGGTGATTGTACTCTCGCTTTCTCATTTTATCAACAAGCTTTAAATCAGTTATTCTTTCAAATGGGTTCAACACTTCTTATTATTGTGCTCTTGATTTTGAGTACGTGCACATCTCTCAAATCATGTCCCGGTGGTTGCATGAAGTGCCAACGTCCCTCGTCATATTCCTCGCCGAGAAGCACGTGTTAGACGTAACAACAATCTAATATGCAATAAACAATAAGCATATAAGATCGTAATATACGGAAACGTGAAAATCGATTACCTTCCGCCGTCGCTTGCTCTCTGTGTAGTCCAACTACAGTTACTGCCTTCTCCGTTTTGACAGCTTGATGACTCCTGTTTGGGCATTGGAATCCTCCTCAACTCATCAAATGATGGCGTGTGTGACTGAAGGTCGAGATAAGAGAGCAATCGGGAACCCAAACTACTGCCTTATATTAACCGAATGCTCTGTGTCCATCACCCAGAGGCTCCAAAACATGGGCAAAAAATAATGGAATAAACTGATTATGGGCCATACTTAAGGTAGGTAAGGATTAAGTGCTTAGTGCACTTAGATTAAACAAATAAAGCACTTAATTGAGTGCTTAATGTGTTTTGAACACTCTGAGTATTAACATTCTCCACTTGGTCCATAAATTCTATTATTTACCGCAGTAAGAAATAAAATACATGAATCATCACTTAGATTAAACAAATAAAGCACTTAATTGAGTGCTTAATGTGTTTTGAACACTCTGAACACTAACATTCTTCCACTTGGTCTATAAATTCTATTATTTACCGCAGTAAGAAATAAAATACATAAATTATGGCGATAGTTTCTCTTAAGAACGAGTATTATCTTCCATGTATCACAATGTATTATGTTTCTTAATACTTAATGTATAAACCTTATATTTATTGTAGGTCAGAACTTAATGATATTTCCTAAAATAAATAAATGTGTATATAAAACAAAAATGAGATAATATCACAACTGAAATAGAGTTTCATAAATTCGTTCTTACAACGAAAATTACACCAAGGACCCAAGTCCCATTCTATATGCATGATCCTTAAATTTGAACGCTAGCTTGCTTTTAGTTAAAGGATTAGCTATCATCAATTCAGTGTTAACATGTTCAATTATCACTGTTTTATCTTTAACATGTTCTATCATGGCTAAATACTTAATGTCGGTATGCTTAATTCGACTACCACTTTTGTTATTTTTACCCACAAAAACTATATTTGAATTGTCATAGCATATTCTCAATCGCCTAGAAATTGAATCTACAATTCTAAGCTCAGAAATGAAACTCTTTATCTATACACCATACGAAGTAGTCTCACAGCAAGATACGAACTCAGCCTCCATACTAGAAATAGCAGTCAAAGTTTGCTTTGTGCTTCTCCAATATACAGTTTTATCGACAAACATAAAATGCATCCAAATGTTAATTCCCATGAATCAACACAGCCAGCAAAGTCTGAATTAGAGAAACCAATCACTTTTGATTTTTTTTTTCAGTTCGTCTATATATAAGTATGTAGTCTATGGTCATTCGAGGGTACCTCATCACATTTTTTTGCAATTTTTTAGTGGTCTATACATGCATTACTCTGATTTCTTTCTAACATTTTCATATAAAATGTCAGCTTTGTGTAGACTTGAGCGTACATAAGGCTTCCAATAGTTGAAGCATATGGGATGTCATTCATTTATTTATTCCCTTTCAAAATCATTTTTGGGGCATTGGTTCAAATTAAATTTATCACCCTTCATAATGGGAGCTATACTTGGTGAACAATCTTTCATCCAAAACTTCTTTAAAACCTTATGATATAGATTTTCTTGTGACAGATCTAAAATTCTTTTACATTTGTCTCTATAGATCTTTATGCTAATGACATAAGATGCATCACCTATATCCTTCATATTAAAGTTTGTAGGGAGAAATTGTTTCACTTCATGTAGCAAAATCTTATCATTGGTTGTAAGTAAAATATCATTCACATACAGAATAAGGAAACAAATTTTACTCCTACTGACCTTCTAGTATATACATTGATCTATTATATTCTCTATAAAACCAAATGAAGAAATAACATCATGAAACTTCAAATATCATTAACGGGATGCTTGTTTCAATCCATATATGGATTTCTTAAGCTTGCATACCAAATACTCACCATCACTAGAAGAAAATCCTTCTGGTTGTTTTATATAAACCTCTTCCTCTAAATCTCCTATTTATAAAAGCCATTTTCACATTTATTTGTTGCAACTCTAAGTCAAATGTGCAATTAATGCCATAATAATTCGAAAAGAATCTTTCTTAGATATATGAAAAAAAGTCTCCTTGTAGTCGATTCCTTCCCTTTAAGTGAATCCAGTGACGAGTCTTGTATTATATCTTTCAATATTTCCCAATGAGCCTTTTCTTGTCTTAAAGACCTATTTACAAATTTTACACCAATTGGCAACGCAAAAAAATCTCAGAATCTGTTAGATGCCATAAAATTCATCTCATCTCTCATAGCGTCGAACCATAAATTTGATTATTTTACAACTTATAGATTGTGAAAACGTTTTAGGATCACTTTCGGCTCCAATGTTATAGTCTGAATCTTGTAGATACATAACATAATCACCAAGAATTGATGATTTCTTCATTCTAGTAGATCTTCTTAATGTTGTATCAATATTTTTTTGAGAAATATGTTGTTCAACTGGTTGTTCAATAATTTTAGGCATTTCCTAAACAATTTGATCTTCTGGATTATTATCAGCAGTTTGTGAAACTTCAATGATCGGTTATCCAACACTTGCTTAAACTTGAGCAGTGTTATGAACAGCAACGAATCTATCACTTAAGCAGAAAGGTTGAGCATCAAAATGATCTTTCTCAAAAACAATGTTCCATGACAGATCGCTCCCACTGATCAAGTCATTCTCAAGAAATTGTACATTTCTTGATTCCATATCTTAATATTGTAAGATGGACAATAGAATCTATATCCTTTAGACCTTTCAGCATGTCCAATAAAATACCCACTAATGGTCCTTGGATCCAGTTTCTTTCCTTGTAGGTTGTAAACTCTTACTTTAGATAGACATCCCTAAATGCATATATGCTGCTCGGTTTCTAACCTTTCCATAATTCAAATGGCGTCTTTGGGATAGCCTTAGTTGAAACTCGGTTTAATATATACACAGTTGTTTTAAGAGCTTCAATCTACAAGTATTCAGGCAGTTTGGCTTGACTACATATAATCTTGACCATGTCCATTAAAGTTTAGTTTCTTCTTTTTGCTACACCATTTTAATCTAGAGAACCAGGCATGGTGTATTAAACAACTATCCCATGTTCTTGAAGAACCTTTGCAAATGGACTGGCTACTTGTCCATTCTCAGTGAATTTATCATAATTTTTTCTCATGATCTTAATTTACTTTTTGCATTGTTTTTCTACTTCAACTTTAAAAATCTTAAAAGCATCTAATGCTTTGTTCTTATTACGAAGCAAGTAGAAACACATGTATCATGAGTAATTATCTATAAAAGAGGTGGAGTATTTTGGACCATAAGAGTCTATGTCTAAACAACAAATGTCTGAATATATGATTTCTAGCATGTCTGTACTCCTCTTGGCATCTTTCTTAGACTTGTTGGTCTGCTTTCTCTTAATGCAGTTCACAAAGTGTTAAAATCAGTAAGATCTAAAGTACTAAGTACTTTATCATTTACTAATCTCTTCATTCTTTCTATGGAGATATGTCTCAGTCTCTGATGCCACAATATAGAGGAATCTTCATTCATAATACAACGTTTTATACCGGTATAAATATACATAGTATTATAAGTGGTATCACTTTGCAAATTAATAAAGAAAAGACCATCAAACAATATATTTTTCCTAATAAGATCAATTTTATAAAACAAACTGAAAGATGTCTTAAAAAAATTGAGGGAATATCCTAAAAGTATAAGCCTTAAAACTGAATTAAATTCCTAGAGAAACTAGGAAAAAAATTCAAAATAAAATCACTACTCAAAATTGAAGTGATGTCCCAATTGCCTCTACATATGAATGTATCTTGTTTCTTGAATAGATGTTTTATTCATTTCCCACTAACATCCTTAGATTTTGTACGCCCTACAAAAGTATTCAAAATATAGATTGTAGAACCATAATCAATCCACCATGTTTTATGATTAACATCAACTATATTAGATTTATAACGAACAAATGAGATTAGATTAACTTTCTTTTCAAGCAAGTTCTGGAATTTAGTGCAATCCTTCTTTATGGGTCCCTTCATTTTACAAAAGAAACACTTAGATTCTTTTTTAATTCCACTTTGAACAACCTTTCTTCTTTTGTTTGGCTTGTGTTTGGTTTTTTTCTTGTGTTGCCATTAATGCACTTTCACCCATTTCCATTATCAGCCTGCCTTCTTCCTAAACGCACATGTTCATAGTTCATTAATTGACCATTTATCCTTAAGGGTGTTGTAGGATATTTTGAAGGGTCCATAATGCTACGGAGGAGTGTTTAATATATAGTGCATAAGGAAAGATTCAAACATATCAATCTCAAGTTGTTTCAATTGAGCTGCAGTGTCCCTCATTTCTATGATGTGTTCACGTACACCTCTGACACCGGTGAGCCTTATGGATGAAAATTTCACTAGAAAGGTGTTGGCAAGTGTTTTGTTTGATATTGCAAACTGTTCATCAATGGCCTTCAGTAATGCCTAGACATTCTTATGCTGCTCAACTGAACCTTTAATACCAATAAAAATATGGGTATTTATGAACATCATACTAAGGCGATTAGATCGCTCCCAACGTTCATAAAGAGTCCTTTCATTTGCATCACTAGTGTTAATAATAATAGATTCATCTTTCCTAATAGCAGTGAAGAACAATTTTCTCCTTTCATATTTTATAATTGTCCCCTCTAAGTTCGGGAATTTCACATTCAATGTTAGTGTAATTTGCAAGTTGCGAGGCTGCATTAATAATTACATGCTTACATTACATAATTTTTTAGACTAATAATCTTATGTCATGTTTTACTAATGCAAATCATATTATAAAATTATGAATCTAGTAACATAAAACTTACCTTTGGGCTAAAGTTCTAATTCAATTAGCTTCACTTAACTCTATGATAAAACTATCAAATTATGTTCTTTCTCTTAATTCCTGTAGGTAAATTAAGAAATATAATTTGATATTCTATTCTAATTAACTATAGAAATATAATAAAAATTCTTTTGCGATAAAATTTATTATATCAATTATGATTAATCATAACAAATGCCTTTTTCTAAATGTAATCCTAAATTACTTAATATATAATTCATATAATTAAAGCTACTGTGACTAAACTCTAATTAATTAAAATTATATGGATCGCTAGACATTTTATTCTAAAATTTGGTTCATAAATAAATTGCATTAATTTAAGGCAATATAAATAAATATAAACGAAAAACCAATAATCTTTGTACTAATATTCTTTACGCATAAATTAAAATTATACATTCAAACAATATAATCTAGCACATAGTTATACAAAATTTTAATGCATTAAGTTATCTAACTTAATACTGCATGCATAATTAAAATCACAAATTATACATAATGAATCACATAGGCACATAAATATACAAAATTATATCCACACAATATTCATAACAAATACCAAAATTATGAATATTCAAAATTATAAATCTTTTCATAAATTATACCAAGATATGAAAATTCATATCAAAATTATGGATATTATGAAAATTTCATAAAATATTAAAATATGTTATTTTTTATGAAAATTTTTCCAAAAATATTCAATTATTAAACTTGAAAAATACCCATAATTTTTTTAATTTTGGATTTTTTTTTAATTTGCCCAAAACAAACGACATGTCATTTTGAGTATTAAAGCCCAAAACAACATGTCGTTTCATCTAATCAGAAAATAATTCTAATGAGCCAAAATGACATCTCATTTTGCAGGAGGAGGACCTAAAATGTCAGGTTGTTTTTCTGTAATATTGAGTAATACTCAGTCTAGAAATGACGTTGTTTTTGCTCAGGGGGCCTAGATAAAATGACTAGTCCTTTTTTCACTCAGGGAAGTTCATCTTCAACCTCTAGACGGGTCTATTTGCCCTGATTTTGACCCAATATGAAACCTGGTCTGTTCTTAATGTGTACACCATCTTTGACATTTCAAATCATAGAAATGTTAGAAATTTAATATCCTAATGATTTTTATCTTAGTTTTCATCAAAACGTCGAAAAGCTAAATACCGAAAATAAAAAAAAAGTTACGTAACTTCATAAACCGAGTATGTTTTCTAATTTTCAAAACGTAAGGCAGAAGTTTAATTGCTCTGATATCAACTGTTAAAATTAGTAACGATCTAATATGCAATAAATAATAAGCATACAAGATCGTAACATATATTTATATATTGTATAGTCAACTTTTGATAACCCTTAAAAATCCCATAACATGATATATATATATATATATATATATATATATATATATATTATACGGGGATGTGATTTTAATGATTACTTTTTAATAGTTGTCATTATTAATAACTATGTGATGTAAATGATATGGTTATAATAAATAGGATAGTTAATCAAAAAAATTATGATAATCAATAAGATTAAATTCTTATATCATACTACATTATTGATTTTTGTTAAAATATACCCTTATTGCAAATATAACTATTAGAAACACATTCATATATATCCCTATTATTTAGAGAGGGTTATGTTATGCCCTTACATGTAATCATTGGTGAAGACTGAGGATCCACAAACAACTAGTTCACTGGTCCATGTATGTATCATATATTCACTTATTACCCAACAAAAGATGGAGAAAGCACCGTGCTGTCAGAAGCTAAAGCTAAAGACAGGAAGATAGACAGCTGAAGAATTAATAAGATGAGATTTTTAGTAACATGTGGAAAGCTGTTGGAGATCTTTGCCAACAAATGCAACCAAATATTTAGGTATAAATAAGGATTTTCTCTTTTTGTGTGTGTGTGTGTGTGTGAGAGAGAGAGAGAGAGAGAGAGAGAGAGAGAGAGAGAGAGAGAGAAAAAGAGAGAGATTCTGGGTATATTGTATATTCTGCTGAAATCTTTGAGTGTATATATTCATATACGTACGTATGTATGTGTATGTCTTTGTGTGTATATATATAGAAGCACTTTTAACGTTGTGATGCATATAAAATCTCTTGTTACTTTGAAAGTTCTGCACCACAAACCCTTCATAACTCAAATATTCCTTGCTTCTATACTTTTTTCATTCATGAGAGGTTTTTTTAAGATGCAAATTAAAGGGAAAAAAATCACAAGCATCAATTTTGAGCCACCAAAAGATCCATGTAGTATATATATAATTATAATGGGTGTTGATATTGTAACTGTGACCTTTTATTGGCATTTTCAGATTTACAATGTTGCCTTCTAATATAATTTCATAAATTGCAACCTAGTTAGGGCCACAACTAGTCATGTATCAGCCCTAGCTGCTACAAAAATTGCTCAGCAGATTTGTAATATGTTATGCAGTCTATTAATCAGTAGTTACACTTCAGCGGGTGAATTTAATTTGAAGGTTGAGACAAAATCATATTTTCTAACAATTGGAATTACACATACAAAGACTGTCCATCAATCATGTACCTAACCAGTAATTATTGTAATTATCATTTTTCTTTTTGATAACTTAAAAGTGGCAGTGGTTGAACAAGCCGATCAACGGCAAAAAATAACAAGAATATGAATTCAAACTCATCTGCAAAAATGTCCCCAATAAAGGCGGAGACTGATCGTGTTATAGCACTACTTGATCATGATCAGGTGGTTGGATCACAAGCCACAAATATCAAAAACCACTAATTAGTACTATATTTTCTAGGAGAATAATTTGTTACAACTAAGCTTATTCTTGCTGTTGATTTCTAGGGTGTTTAGGAAGTATAGATGAACTGAAAATTTTGAATGGAAACAATAACATGTGAGAATTTTACACTGTAGCTTATGTTTTCTGATCATTATAGTATGTGAGAACTTTACATCATAACAGTAAAAAATTTTAGTTAGAAATGATTTTGCCAAACACCTTAGGTTTGGCACCCAATTGTCTTCATATACCATTCCTAATTTATTGCAAGAAACACTCTTGTTGAGACTAGTGAATATATTGATATCTAATTCATATGGTTAAGCAACACATGCATTTGGGTTTTAACGTGGAGGAGACATGTGGCGACGTGCTTATCTCTCGATATTTCTAATGCAAAGTTTTCATTTGAGGATTTAGATCACCTGTGTAATTTTTAGTGTTCTATATATGTTTAACCAATTATATTTTACCATATCATTTAATAAACTCAAACATTAAAGCATATAAAAAGTCAGTTATAATACATTTTATTTTATTTTTTGGGTTGCATGATATGATTTGATTAGTTAGACACCATTTTGAATACCAAAATTGAGCAAGAGATTAGAGTCCAAATATGCAAAATTTCAAATAAAGTATTTTAGTGATTGGTATAAATGGAAAAGTATTCAATCATTTATAGTCACTTTCTCTTGTCACGTTACAAGTAGAGGTGGTAATAATCGTGTTCATGCTGTGTTCATGTTGGCACGTTTACAGCACAACACGTTTAACCAGAATACAAACACGACACGATTAATAAATATGCCAAAAATACAAACACAAACATGACACGCCTATGGCACGTGTAATACGGTACGACACGATTAACATGATTATTAAATGTACCGTGGCGGTTTAATACGATAACAACACGCATATGACATGTTTATGACCCAATTAACTAAAAATTAAAAAAAAATAATTTTTTTTTAAAAAAAACCAATAAAAAAAATTAACAAAAACACAATATCTAATTAATACTAATCTACTATAAATATTTCAAATATTTTTAATTTAAGTTTAAATGTGTTATAAATGGGCAGGGCGGGTCGTGTCGTGCCGTGTCAATACGTTTAGACCTCGTTTAATTAAACATGTTAAGGCGTGTTTAGCGTATTAGCATGAATCCAGTCCGTTTATTTTCGTTTTATTCGTGCCAACCCATTTATGGCATAATTAATAAACGTGCTGTCTAAACCCGTTTATCTTGTGTCGTTTTTGTATCATGCTATCGTATCGTATCCAAAATTACCGGCCCTAGTTATAAGTACTTTTTTTTGGGAAAGAAGGTATGTGTGTGTATACCAACCCACGATCTTCGTTTGATCACCTGACAAAAGTACTGTAAATATAACTGGAATTTGAATATAGGACTTGATGGAATTGAAACTCCTTTTTGTTTTGTACATATGTATGTACGCGCGCGCGTTTTGTATATGCATTACTAAGTTGATGACAATGCTATCGGCCCTGACCAATTTTTAATATCATGTTCAGAATCGAAAGGGGAATATAAGTTGTGTAATTTGCATTAAAATTTTATGAACATTCAATAAATTGCTATTATATTAACGACTATAATCTTATAAAGTTTGCTTTTCTGGGTTATTTATATTTTTATGCAGTAGATTTTAAGCCTATTAAAAAAGTATACCTAACCGTTTGAACTATTGCTATAACTTCGTATTACTAATTTACATTTCGTGTATACAGCTTTTCGGTCAACTGTTATTTTTATATATAAAATCTCGAGACCCACTTAAATTATTATTGTGGTATTTTTAATCATGTAACCAATCAAAATTGATGATTTCTGATTAATGATATTCTTGAAATTTCATAGCTCAAAAATAGACAATTGATCGGAAAGGTATTGATTGAGCATAAAGTTATATTCTGAAAGTATAAAATTGTAACAATCAAAAAGGCAAGGTAATTTTTCAATAACCTCAAATTGCTGTGAAAAGATAAATTTTTTGCACTTTTTTATTTGGATTTTTGGTTTTATGAGTCCTTGAAGTTTTTTAGAGCTGATCACAATTTGGTCGTCAAACCTTGTTTTGGCCTGCCTGAACTTGACACTTTCTTACACTTTTGGTTCCTCAATAAAAATATATACATTATTGAAAATATATAGGTGATAGTTTTTTTTTTTTTTTTAATTTTACTCGCACCAGGATTATGTAATGACAATTTTTTTAAGGCAAAAAAAAAAAAAAAAAGCTTCATAAAGTGCCAAAAGTTCTATTTTTTTAAAACAATTTCTAAGGACATCGAAGGGAGTATTTGGCACCACATATAAATAACTTTGTACATTTTCAATTGTCATGCAAAGAAATATGTTATTACCTCCGTTAAATTTAAAATGTAATTTACTTACGTGGCTATGGAATAAAATTACTAGAAAAAAAATCGACTAATCCATGTATAAATAAAAGAGTAAAGGAAAAATTAAGGTTGAAAACCACACCCGCACTACAAAAAATTAGACTTTTAGTCACAACAGCTTTTAGCAAAACTTTCAGTCACAATATTTTATCCATAAGGTTTTTAGCCACATAATGCTTCCATGACTAAAAACTTCAGGACTAAAAGTTTTAGTCGCAACAAAAATTGAATTAAAAGTTGTCATGACTAAATACACATTAGTTACAACATTTTGTTATAACTAAAAGTTTTGCTAAAAACTGTCGTGACTAAAAATCCAGCCTTTTATAGTGCTTATTCCACCACAAGGTGAAAAGTTTGAATCTTACCAGCCTCAAGTTCAAATAAAAAAAAAAAAGGTTGAAACTGTCACCAATAGAGCCCACCTCCATCAGAAATTAATCCTCTTGGTTGGCTAGGAGCTGGAAAGCCATTTCTTCAATTGGCTTTTAAGAGAGTTTTGTGGTTGTTGAGCAAATAAACGGGATATAAGGATAGTTACTTATATTTTGGCTCTGTCATGCCTTTCTCATTGACGCAAAATTTAACCAATTTTGGGTCAAAGAAAAGCTTATGAAAGGACATTTTATTGGAGAAAATCGTGTCCCAATTATACTCTACCATTTTGGGTCAAAGAAAAGCTTATGAAAGGATATTTTATTGGAGAAAATCGTGTCCCAATTATACTCTACCATATATATATATATATATATGTGTGTGTGTATGTATGTCTGTATGTATGTATTTGATACAAGGCTAGTTGGCCTATCATATATTGATATACGTACATTTTCAGTCCTCTTTTCAATACTTTCCTATGAAGTGCTTTATGTCTATTCCTTACCTCCCAAACGACAATTATTAACGCACAATATAGGAAAAAGCTTATGGAGATGTTGTAGAAAAATTCCTTTTCGTTTTTCAAAAGTTGGAGTAGATTTTTTTGGTGATCATTAGAGACACAAATTAACAAGGAAATAGCCATCCTCCCTAAGTTTTTAATCTACTCTTAAGTCTTAACATGAAGAGCAACACTCCATGCATCATCTTGGTGTGACAATGCTTTACACATTTAAAAAAAAAAAAAGTATGGGGTAAAAAAAACCGTCTATTATTGGCTGTAGGAATAAAAATTTATTAATAAGAGGTAATAAAAATAGATAAGCCATTTGGCATTTTACGTTCATCTGTTTATGTCAAGAATAAGATGTACTAATTCTACCTAGAGCAATAAAAACATGTGAAAAAATAGCATATACATAAAATTTATAGTGGCTCACTTCTAACATATGAAAATATACATAAAATTTATAGTGGCTCACTTCTAACATGTGAAAAATTAGCATATACATAAAATTTATAGTGTCTCACTTTTAATGTGAGAGCTACGTTTATTTTCAACCATTACAGAAAATTCACTATTATCAAAGTTTATAAGACAAAATTGCATACCACTCAATTCTTTGTGTTTTCTCTAATCTCTCTAATAATACTCTATTCGGTGCCCAGTCAATTCCCGTAATCCTCTATGTAAGACAATAATTCGTCATGTCATTAAATTAGGCCCTATGACTTAACCGTTTACACTTAACAAGATGGTTGGCAAAAGAAATATATTTACTTGCAAACTTAAACCATAATTTTTCCATACTGAAATACCAAAAATATTCGTTAATATGAAAAGTTTTTTTTTTTCGAACAATAAGTATATGTACGTACTTACAGATATATAGACATGGGCAGGGTTATTACTCTTTATTTGCAACAATTCAAAAGCATGGCAAGCAATTACAACGACGAATCGGTGGTGGCTATGGCCATATGGCTTGAGGGGCAATTCTCTCTCATCTCTCTCTCTCTCTCTCTAAAATTTGAACTTCTGAATATAGGAATCAAGTTGGGGGCGGGCAACTTTGGTGTGCCTGCATGTGAGCCAATTTAATGTCTTGCCAAGAATGACATAGACAAGTTGAAGATGTGTAATATATAGTCTTTGAAATAACTAGACTTCTGGTTGTTACATTAATCAGATTGATATTATGTTTAATACCGTCATGTTATGTTTCGCTCTTTTACATATTACACGTTCATACATACATGCATACATACTGACATGGTTTATGTTCGCTTGATGTGAATGTTATTCAACAACTAAAAGTACTACAACCTTTCCACTAGTTAAACTTAAGATGCTAAGTTCTCATGCGTTGCAAGAGTACATACAGCGTGACATTAAATTGAAAAACATGTGACTAGATTTATGTACGGATCATACATGATTGGACTGTGCTCCCTTTTTATTGGTTTAAGCTTTTAAATTCATTATTTGCTCTTATTTGTCTTTAATTGAAATGAGTGTATATAAATATAGTATTAAACAAACTACTAACACTTCATAAATTATTAAGGATGGGAAAGGAAAACTAGTTGATTAGCTGATCAAACATCAAGTTGTGAACAATTTGTTTTGGTCATGGTCTTGGCTTATACTGAATAAGAGGAATGGAGAATCAACTATAGGTGGTAAACTTTTTTTTTTGTTTTTCAAAGAAAAAAACCACCCCTTAGAAGCTCAAAAGTTAAGTTAATTTCTACAAGTAAAGTTTGAGGGTTTTTTATTGTTAGCCCCAGAGTTAGATAAGAGAAATAAAAGCACTGACGGCTTGCAATAAGACTTTTATGGTCAATCCTTATAGGTACACACACACACACACACACACACACACACACACACACACACATATATATATATATATGCATGTAGATATAAGAGACATTCCTTTTGTCCCTTACGAAAATGTCTCTTTCATCGTTTGCCAGGAAAGAGCTGTGGAAACGTTATTAAATCCCATCGTCCATTCTAACCTTTTGAGACATTCTTATTACTAATTCATTTTTTTTATTTCTATTTTTCCCATACACTCTTGATCAAGAAGTTTCTAGTCAACATTTATGAAAAACCACACTTACAGTCCTATAACATGATACCACACCCAACTGTCCCACACACCCTATTTCTTCATAAAATTATCTTATTACAGCATTAAACCATCACTCAGAGTCATGGTCACTGTCAAAATATGTTAATCATGAGCTTAACTTTTGCAGGTGCATATTATACAGGGTTTTTCTATAGTCGTTTCCAAGGTATCATCCCTCCAACATAATTACTAACTAGAATTAAAAAAAAAAAAAAGACAACTTTTATTAAACGTAACATATATAGATGTTAAACAGTTGTAAAACCATTTATGTTAAAAAGGATAACAAAAAATATACCCCTACAAAGTCAATGTTACATTTAACATTTGAAACTATACTTTAATAACAATCATATTATGCCTTTCTAGCATCGATGTTACTTTTAATAAAAGTCATATTACGTTTTTGACTTCTAGATGTTGCGTTGGAAAGATGGTCTCTTCAGAGAAACACCGTAAAAAAATTGAATATATATGCTTTCATATATAGTTAATTAGGCTCCATATTCTGTGTTTTTTCATGGACCAGTTTGGACCCCATAAGAAAAGGCATTCCCTTAATTACATTCGGATCCACAGCCAGCTGTATATAGTAGTTCATACGAACATATCATAGGTCTATATATGTAATATATTCTCTCTATATATATTTAGCCCTTGTAACTTCAACGTCATTGTCTTTGTCTTTCTTGTTCTTCTTCTTCTTTTTATATTCTCTCTCTATAATTACTTATAATTAGCCCATAAGATGGGAAGAGCTCCATGCTGTGAGAAGCTGGGGCTAAAGAAAGGAAGATGGACAGCTGAAGAAGATGAGCTTCTGACTAAGTACATTCGAGAACACGGCCAAGGATCATGGAGATCTTTGCCCAAAAATGCAGGCAAATAGGAATATATTTAAGCCTTTTTTTCTTTGTGTAAAATGTGTATGATTCAAGGTTTTTCATGTGACTGATATATTTGTATGTGTGTGTCATGTTATGGTTTTTTAAAGGATTGCTTAGGTGTGGAAAGAGTTGCAGACTGAGATGGATAAACTATTTAAGGGCTGATTTGAAAAGAGGGAACATCACTGCTGAAGAAGAGGAAACCATTATTAAGTTACACAATGCTTTGGGTAACAGGTACGTACGTATATATGTTTGTATGTATATATATATGGATGCACTTATTTTGTAAAACTTTACTATTGTGTTGAATATCCATATCATATATTTTTTTTACTGAAATCTTTGTGTGTACATATATGTGTATATATATGCACTTTTCTAGATCACAAATATATAAGCCCTTTTAATATTGTAGTGATGGATAATCCCTTGTCACTCTATATAAACAAATATGGTTTTAACTGTGTAAAATGTACAAACTAAAGTCCCACCACAAACCCATTAGAACTAAAAATTCTTTGTGTCTAAATTCGAATATTCATCTTTTTATACCTTCTATTTTAGGTTAATTAAAAAACTAACCTTTAATTTTTGATCTCATTGAATCTATAGTTTTAGATTAGATTTAATATACAAATTTATATTTTATCTTGATTTCTTGTTGATTTTGACATTTAAAATAACTAAATTATCCTTAAATCTAAGAGAAATAATTAAAATTTTCAAAAAAATAAAAAGAAATAAAAAATAAAAACATAAAACACACATTTTTTAAGGTATTTTATACATTTTTAAAGTTAAAAACTTTAGTATAATTTTTTTTAAGTTTTTAAAGTTTTCTTTTTAAAAATTTGAGGGTACTTAGAGCAATTTTTAAGTTAAAAGTGAAGATTTATCTGAAAAATCTATAAATTTATGTATTAAATTTAATCTCAATATATAAATTCAGTGAGATCAAAATTTATAAATCTAAAATACAAGGTATAAACAGGTAAGTAATCCAAGACTCCAGCCAGAGAAAAATGGACCTACCTATTTAAAATGTAGAAACTAATTTTTCATCTTTGGTGGTTTAACAGCATCACTTTCCACACAGTTTTCTTTCCCTAGTAGGCATTTCAGAGATTGCTTTTTGAGGCCTTTTTCTTGGGTTGAAATCTGAAAAGGTGATATGATCATAATGGTTTTTGGCATATTCAGATTTCTGATTCTATGTTATCCTCTGGAAAATCCACCGACTGTACCCTTTTCAGCAATTATAGATAGCAAGTTAGAAGTTAGGACCACAAGTGGAGATTTTTACTGTGTGATGAACTTTTAGTTAGTAAATTACTCTTCAGCAGAGGATTTTCTGAATATTGAAATATTATTATTGTCACTAATTGGAATTACATACCAGAACTGCCGTACTCTAATGTACCGGCGTAGCAGATATATTGTTGTTTTCATTGTCTGTTTTTGATTCAGAGCAAAACAGTACTCATTTGTCATTGATGATTTTTTTTTTTTTTGGGGGAAATTTTAATGTCATAGGTGGTCGTTGATAGCCGAGCATTTACCGGGAAGAACCGACAATGAGATAAAGAACTACTGGAATTCTCATCTGAGCAGAAAGGTCTACAGCTTCAGCAAGCAGCTTGGAAAAGAATCATCAGGAATAGTCATGAACAACATCACAAAGTCAGCTTCTCGAAATGGAAGAAGCAGTGCCAACGGTCGAACACGCAAATCAATAGCCAAAAAGCACAAGAAAACTGAAAACATGTCACCAATAGAGCCTGATGCTGATCATGTTGTTACGACAATCGATCATGATCAGGCAGTTGAACCAGTTGCCTCAGATCAAAAAACTGCTATTTTCCCTAGCACCAATACAGGAAAAGTTGAGAAGAGCCAGTTACTGGGTTTGGAGGACTACTCTTTGGGAACAAAAGATAAGACTCAAAGTAGAGAAATAGAGGAGTTGGGACCAGACGAACGGCTAGAGAGAGAAGAAGTTAAGAGCCTTAATTATGTAATTGAAGGTGGGGCTTTGGATCAGCCAAGTGGGAATGTATCCTTTAAAGAGCACAAAAAAATTGTGGCTGGGAGTTTTACAACCAATAAAGAAAGAGAAAGTGAGGAAATGAATAGGGTAGTAATTACTGAGACGAAGGAAAGTAGCAGCTATTTGAGCAGATCCAATGGAGATCACCAGAGCGGGGAATGGCACACAACTTGTAGTTTTTCAGCAATGAATGCAGGCTTCGATGATGGTGATGGAATTTGGCTTGATTGGAATTGGGAAGGTTATGTTGAGAGCCATAGTAATGGTAATGGAGTATGGGACTTATCAGATTATGAAGGGGAGAGAGAGTTTCCTTTATGGGAGAGTGGCAACACTGGAGGAGGATATCCAGGAATTAACCCCACTGAAATAAGTACTTCGTGTTGTGCAAAAGCACAATCAGAGATTTGCCCTTTTGAAAACTAGCCAGGGAGATGTTACGGGCACCATCATGCCTAGCACCACACATTTATAGAAAATAGCACTCGCAACTTCCTACCAATAAATGAGAACAACTTTCTATTAGTAGTGGTACTCGGCAGGATTGATGTTTCCGAGTGTTTTCTGAGTAGCATGATTATCTCCTATTTAAGATAGGAGTTTTGGGAATTGAAAATCCATTAGTTTTGCAATCAGTCAGTTTGGCACTGATCATTACTTTTTGGGTCTTTAGTTTAGTTCCAGTATGTTAAGTCTCTGTCATTTGACAATTTCAAATTATTTGTTCTGTCTTGGACCTTAGTGGGCCTTTGCTGATTTCCAGTTTGTCTACTTATATTATTAGCAGTTAGCTCATAAGAATTGACATGCCTTCTCTCAGTTTGTTGGGCTAAAATATCCATGTCTTGTGGATTGAAGAAAATCAGACATCGGGCAATGCTGGAAAAACGACATTGGCACCCCAAATATGAAAGAAAGCGACCTATTTCTTTAGAACAAGTCGTTTAAGAGTCACAAACTTTCATTTTCTATGTTCGAAGGAACTAGTTTCGGAAATTTTTACTGCAAATGTGTTCGATAAACAAACCAAAGTGTTATTTTCAGAAGACACCCTTTTTACCGTTGCAATTTTTTTAAGTTTATTCCCTAACATTTTCTATAATCCTGGTGTGGTAATCTTTCTTTTCACATAGCATAATAAAACTAACACATTTACGGTTGATGGGAAATTGACTATAGCATATAAAACCAACACATTTATGGTTGATGGGAAATTGACTTTTGTCTATTTTGAGGGGCATTACTTTTACTAGGCACCACAACTAATAAAAGGTAAACACATTAATAGGTCTCATGCTACAGGACTTGTCTTTTACTAGTGTGTAATATTTAACACCACCGGTATCTTATAGCATTGTTCAAATTTAAAAAGCAAGACGGAGGCTCAGAAATAATTAAAAATCAGCAAAATGTTGTATTGTTGTTAGACCAAGTTGTTATTCTGTTTTAAAACTATAGAGACTATTAAAATTTTTTACTATTTTGCTAATGAAACACATCAACGACATCACTTTATAGTAGAGAAAGGCTGCCCTGGAAGCAATCAATTGAAAAAAGAAATAAAAGGAAATTAAGATAATGAAAAAAGTGATTTTAATCAGGGAAAAAAAAAACAGCAATAACTCAGAATTACAGTATCACGAATCCAAAAATCACAAGTTTTGGGAGAGAGGAAACAAAATATGGAAACTTACACTTGTTGTTGGGGAGTAGAAAGAATAGGAATAATCAAATGAAAGTCAATTTTAAAAAAGTACCAAATCAGCAACAATTTCATCAATCAATGAGTTACATAATTGAGCCTCAATCTCTACACCAAGTTCAAATGCCTCAACTTCAAAGTCCAGCCACTTCCCATATTGGCTGCTCATGTCCTTGTCCACAAGTTCATCCACCATGGAATCTCCCATGCCCTCCCACCCCGAGATTTCCTTGTGAACTTCTTCAGCTAACCTCTCCTTCCTTCTCACCATCGCCACTCCTTTCGCCCATATTCCGTATCCACCACTCGCGCAACGCCGGTATCTCAAGTCTAAGCACTCGCTCACACCATCGAACAACACCTTCCTTCTCAGCCTAGTAATCTCACCATTATAATAACAACTTTCCAGTGACCCTTTTCTACTCTCCAACAGATTGAAGAGGTGAGGGTTTACGATATCTCGGGAACGGCCTAATGTGAAATCCTTGAACATTAACTCCACGTTAAATAATATCTCCTTCACATATTCTAGTTCCCATTCAGTTGTTTTTGAAAGATCGGGCGTCATGGTTAATGTAACTGCATGCTTTCTGGCCATAGTAGCAGTAGTAACAGTAGATGTTGAGGATGCTGAATCTGATAACTCGTCCATTGGATGAAACTTCTTTGAAAAGTTCAGGGTGTTGACTTCCTGACCTTGAACAGAAGATGAACACAACTTGCTTCCTGAAAAAGTAACATCGTTAAGTACTAAAGTTAAATTTTGACAAGAGACCTAAATTTTCGCAAAGACGAATGTCATAGAGAGAAATGAACTATGCTTCTTGTACCTTCTGTGCTAATATTACTATCTGCTGTGAGAGAAGAGTCACAACTTTCATTTGAAAATGTAGGTTCCAAAATAGAAACTGGACTAGGATGGCGGCAATTGCGGAACTTTACACCTTCAAATTGACTAGTGCTACTCTCATCCATCTCACTAATTCCCTGAAAATAGTGTATTTGTTTCAGTTATAGTAAGATTATATGGTACAAAGCTACTAATAGAAAAGAAGAGATTAAAGAGAATAATAGATGTAGGATTAATTAGGATCTCATATACCTGAAACTTTTGTTTGAATCTGGATGACGAAGGACCAGAGGTGGAAAATTCAAAATCATATTGGCCACCAAATTTGTCTTTATTAACAAACAGATGTTGGTCTTTTTTCTCATTCACCATTCGTGTGGCACTAAATGCATCAAGAGTAGGCACGGTATCATCTAAACTTGACTTCAACGATGAACTAGAAGCTGACACTCCTTTGGCAGTACCAAGGCTAGACAACTTGAGTCCGAAGGTTAATTCCCGTAACTTTTCTTCCAAAAGCAAACTCAAAGCATCACCACCTATGACATTGTATTCCAATGAAGACAACTTACCATCCGAGTCGGGCAACATCCTTTTACCAGAGCTCTCAGATCCATTCCCTGATTTCGTAAGTGGGGCTGTGAATGTAAAAGAAACAACATCCATACCCTTTCTTCTGCTGTCTTCGGCCCAATTGTAGGATCCGTCACTAACAGGATTAGATTGTACTACTGGCTTCTGATTTTTAGCATTTGAACTTTTAGAATCAACCTGATTCTTGTTGAATTGACGTTCGCCATCTATTGATCGTTTCTTTCTAGGGCCATTCCTAGTACTAGAATAGGGAGCTTCCTTTTCAACATCCACTGTCAAGACTGACTTCCTGGGTCCGGTTTTTGAGTTCCCACCATTTCTGTTGGAGCCCTTTTGACGCGAAGAATCACGCGAAACTAGTTTTCGACCACCTTGTGAGTTGGAAACCAATGGCTTTGGAAGCGAATTCTCTTCGTCAATAATCAGGCTATTCTGCTTCTGATTGTTTTGCCTGAGAACCCCAGAAGGAGTTTGCACGGAAGGTTTCTTATGCAAATTCTTTTGAGCATTCTGCTTACTCCTGAAGGCTGGACTTGACTTGACCTCACTCTGTTGTTTCTCAGTCACCTCGCTCCTAGAGCTACCTAAGTTCAGACCTTCTCTTCTCTGAACATTGACCTTTGCTTGGATAGCAAGTGAAATGGACTTTCCTTTGTTCTGTAAACCAGAAGAAGAACCTTCTTCTTTATCAGAAGATACCCGGAAAGATGCATCAACAGATCCATTCCAGCCCTTGTTCATAGGTTGTCCCCTAAGATACTTGGCAGCATTTGACTCAACTGGCATTTGAGAAGCTGCAGCGAGCCTGGATGCTCTATGAGCAGCTTCCATGTTCTCTTTCAGGTCTTGTCCTTTCAACGTTGCGGAGGAAGAACCAACTAAACGCCCTTTCTGCGTGGCCTCCAATTTTTCCTTAAGAGCCTGAACCTTCAAGGTTACAGAAGACGGCCCTCCCGAAGGCATTTTGGCTTTGGCAGTAGGTTGAGGACCACCAGGCTCAATAATTTTTGCAGCAGCTTCCATTATTTGAAAAGCATTGTTGCTTGGAATAAAGCCAGGACTCTTGATAGGAGACAAAAGTTTATGGTGTGTGACAGGAATCGACTTGGCCGATCTAGGGGGCAAAACTTCAGTTTGAAACTTCTCAATTGGCTTGCTTGCTGTCCTCTTCAGGTTTGGCTCGACAAAGCTTCTAGAACTTTGGCCTTCTGCCCTTCTAAGCATGTTCCCACCATGCAAGATCTGATGATCATGGTAATATTCAAAGTTTTTCCTTTGGTAATAATCCTCTCGAAGAGATTGCGTATCCAAAAACGGGGTGGAGTAAGGCTGCTCTTGAAAATTGGAAGTAGGTAAAGAGTCTAATCCCATAAGCCTGGCTACAACACTAGGGGGTCTAATTCCACATCCTTCTTCATCTGTAACTGATGAAGCACAGCTATAATCGCTACTTCCTTTAAAACTTGTCCCCATACCGGTTTCATCCTCGTCTAGCTACAAAAGGAAAATTAGCCAGAAACATGTCTCAGATTCAATCACGTATCAAACAATCAAATAACAAAGAATAAAGAACAAGGCTATAGCTAAATCCCCACCAATGATAGCCGTGTTGTTGGCAAGTTACCGACACTTTTCTTTCCTTGTTTTGTATGTTCTGCCAAAACAGAGAACAAAAAAGGGTTAAAAACTAACCATACTGAAAATACCATGACTAACACTACAAACAGGTATTGTAAAAATGCAAATGAAATAGGAAGGATTTTTACCTGGTAAATCTGACTTGTTTGAGAACAATTTTTTCCGAGATTTTGCAGTCCAGTCGAAGAGATGAAAGAAACCACCCACATAACCTGCCCCACTTTTCGAACCTTCTTTCTCAAACCCCATTTTTTGCTAACTCAGAAACTATGTTACTTTCAGCATTTATCAGTAATGGAAGCAATCAACAATAAAAAAGACACATCCTGTTTCAACCATCAAAATCTATCAATCTGCAACCTGATCAAATACAAAGGAATAACATCACAATTTTTAAAGCACTTAACATCAGTCTAAAGCAACATTTAAAAACTTGTGCACACAAATCATAAACCCCGCAAACGAGGCTTTATCACATGATCAAGAATACTCCAACTTTGTCACATCTCTCTCTCTCTCTTCTCAACCACACAACTTTCTAGATCATAAAAAGAATAAACAAATTGCATTGACCCATCAACTTTTCGAAATACAAAATTCCAATTCTTCTAGATTAAGCACAAAATGAAGTATAAATTATAAACTCTCTGAATGCTTGAATAAGAAAAGAAAAAAGAAATAAATTTTTCATCTCTGGAAGTACTCTGAAACCATTTACATAGTCACACAGAAATGTTACAATCAAGAGCACTAATAAAGCTACCACTTTCCCACATTTTCTCGGCAACCAATCAGTCCAAAAACACTGAAGCGGAAACTCCACTTGACAAATCTAACAACGAGAGACAAAACCCAGAAACGCAAAGCCAGAAGAACTTACCTTGAAACCAGTGACCATCGACCAAAGCTCATTGGAGTGGTAATAAGTTAAGATTTTTCTCAGAAGATCGGAACCCACTAACAAAAACCAAAAATGGAAAATATTTTTTCTTTTCCGTTGAATTTATTGTAAGATTTAATGTCAATTTTGGAGAGAGAAGAGAGAGAAAGTCTCACTGCGTAGTCGAAGAGCTGTTCGTTCATTGAAAGCATTAAAGGGAAAATGTTTTTTTTTTTTGTTTTCTTTATATTTTCAAATTAAGATGATAAATAAACTATTTTTTATTTGAAAAATAGTTCTTGTAGCTAAAAAACAAAAAGAAAAAAAAAAAAGATTTGTATAACGTCTCTTTTTAGAGAGAGAGAAAGAGAGAGAGAGAGAGAGAGAGAGAGGGGGTTTGATTTCAAATTCCAAACGGGAAATTTGGGAGGTCCTCTTAAGATCGTGTGGGGAACGTGATATAGTTA
Source organism: Artocarpus hirsutus (assembly GCA_946598075.1). NCBI lineage: Eukaryota > Viridiplantae > Streptophyta > Magnoliopsida > Rosales > Moraceae > Artocarpus > Artocarpus hirsutus. The sequence goes on along the minus strand of CAMOHE010047126.1, from coordinate 50,887 downwards.
CCCGTGAGTCGTGTTGTCGGAGTTGAATGTTCAATTATGTAAGGCCACGTGTAATGACCGGCTTTTGTGCGCTGTCTGTTTGTCGCCGACGTCAGCGCCCCTGAATTTTAGGGATCACGTGGCGTCTGCAGAGAAGCAGGTCTAGATAATAAGGACGAATTGAAGAAGCTTTCAGAAAACACTTGAAAAGGTTGACTATTGTTTGGAGTGAAACGACATGGCGTTCAAATTTCTAAAAGATGAAAGAAGTCGTTTGTTGAAGCTTATGAAACAAAGAGTCGTCGTTTGTGACGTCGTCGGCTTGTTCTAGTCGAAACGACGTCAAACTTTCTTGTTCAGCAGATAAAAATGGCGTCTAGTTGTGTATTTGAAAACATTATTTGAACTTATTAATTAGAAATGTTACAATATAAAGCTCTAATACGCTATAGTTTAAAGCAAAAATATACTATAGTATAAAATTTTTATAGGTGCTATAATATTTTAGTTTTAACTTATTAGCTCTAACTACATTCCCAAATACTCTTTACGACAACACCGTTGTAATATTAAGACTTGTCACTTTTATTTTAGAGAAAGGCACGTAGGTTTATACCAAAACCGAACACATCAAAAAATCACATATTAGCTTGACTTGCAACAACGAAGGACACGCCATTTTATGTTCAATAAGCCGACAAGTGACAAATATTTAACGCCAAGATGTTTGTCGTGCAAGGAAAAACGACAGGTAATCTTTTGATACGGACTCCATGTCGTTTTTTTACCAAAGACACAACCCCATATCCTTTTTCGACACTATCCATATCCTTTTTCCACTCGAGGAGAAGAAGACACCTTGCTTTCGCGTTGCAATTAAAATAAAATATCATTTCATATATCCAGGAAATAAAAAAGGCATGTCGTACAAATGGTCATGTCGTTTTCAGCATAAAGCGACAAGTCGTTTTCTTTAGTCAATAAAGGACGTCACTTACCAAGAGGATACGACACTTCCTTTTTGATAAGAAAACGACAACTAGTTTTTCTTTACAATTAAGACGACAACTCGTTTTTAATACCGTGCCCCGACTTGTAAGTTTATGTGATCGATTGTTCAACCTTGCCGTCACCGTTTTTGTGCTGTGAACTTGTGCAAACATTTTTTAAAAACTAACATCTATGGCATGAAAATTAATGAAACTTTTTTAGGGTAGCATTGATCATGATAAAATCATTGCATGTAATAATCAAAGAATCATACCCAACTTAGAATTGGATTCATAAATTAATTTTTCAAATTATATACAGATTAGTAAATTGACAAATAACTTACAAATGGGCATATGTGAAAGTGAAAAAGTAAAAATAAAAAAAGAAGGTTCCAATTTTCAAGAGCACCAGAATAATGAACATCAATTGATCATAAGTAGCTTAATTAGCCATGCATAAGGGAAGAGCACTTTTGCTTTAACCAACGAAACCCTTTCCTTATTTTAGCCTTCAATTTGCTCTCAACCTCGTAGGCTTTGTACCTTGCAACCCGGCGTTGTCTCTTTAGCTCCTTCTCTTTCGATGACAGCCCTCGTTGCGAGGAATTAGGGCACGCAAACGCCAGCAAGAACAAGCCATCCCTTACTTGTATTGATCTACATGAACAATTATTATACTTAGCCCCGGGAACATTCCAATTATGACGATGATCATGTTGGTCACCCTTTCTATAATTCGAGCCAATTTTATAGGCCATGACCTTCTTGCAATTTCGACTAGTAATTGATCGGAACGCGTCCATCTCTCTCATGCTTCTCGCCGATCGGCGAAAATTAGAGAGAGAAAGAGAGACAGGTCTAGAGAGGGTCAAGAATTTTGAGATAATTGTTATGGGGTTGGAATGTTTAATTTATAGCTGAGTTTTAGTATGGTTTTTTTGGGGTTTGTTATAAGGGATATTTTTAAGTTGTGAAAAAGCTGGTATTACAGTTTGGTTTGTATGTCAGGAATGACGAGGATATGTACACCAAAAATTAGTATTTAATACTACTTGCCGCTTAATTTGGAGGAAACTACAAGCAGAAATTAGAAAGTTTTAGCTGGATTTTGTAAATTTTTACATCAAAAATTTGAGTGATTCAGATATATTCTTTTTGCTTTTTTTTTTTTCTTTCGTTCAAAATATAGATCACTTTTCTAGTCCAAGAATTAAATAAGGAATGAACTATGTCCACAAACATTTGTCACTATTCGCGTTGGAGCTAATTGATTTATTATTAGGAATTTTAAGTTTTAGATAATTATGCAGTTTAGAATTTTGGGATTTGTTTAAAATATTAAATAATAACTTAGTTTATAACAACGAAGTTAATGATATTTTGTTTGTTAGCTTTCATGCCTTTGTATTTTTTGCTGGTGTAATTGTTAAATCTGCCCAATTTTCTCTTCATGTATGATTATCCAATGCTATGAAAGGGTTCATCCCTATTCAGTTTTTATACGTGTTGCTACTATGGTATTATAGATATTGGGATGTGCTATAAAACAATAAGATATAGTATTTTATTGGGATGAATCAAATATTGGCCAGTTTTTCATGCATTATCATAGAAAAACTGTTACTTTTAACAATTTATTGAAATTGATTTTTGATTAATTGAGAGACTAATATTGCAATTATGCAAACACATGATTTCTCTTCACGACTCATAAATTTCTATAAGGTTTTAATTTTCCTTTAGGACCAATATATATATATATATATATATATATCACAGGTCAAACTTGTGGGAAATAAATGATAACCATATATCTCACTTTTGATTATTCAGCCATCATGTATATAACATCAAGGAGAAAAGGAGGAGCACTTAAGAAGCTAATATCTGAAATCATTCAAGTTAAATAAATTATATTCTAAAAAAAGATAAATAAATTAGTTATACAGATATGTCTTTGAGGAAATAAATATGCACATATATATACATATTTATATATATGTGTAAATATAAATCCTCTTATTTATCATGGACATATTAACTGACACTATATATATATATATAAAAAAAAATATAATGTTATATTAGTAATATCTGATGATAGATAATATTGAATATTTATTAAGATCTATGAGCACATATATATATATATATATATCTGTATATATACTTCTATTTATAAATATTGGACTGGTTATAGTTATTAGAGGGTGCCAGCCTCAGCTGGAGATCAATGTGATCATGATCATGATCTTGGTCTCCTCCACTGCCTTGTCCCCTGATGACGGCGTACGGATCCGGTCTTGCACCGGAGACCACACGATCAGCGCCCGTGAGTACTCCACCTCCTACATGATGAGAAACCCTCCTTGCCCTAATTGGCCCATAATGAATAATATTGGACGGCGCTGATGATGATCCGATCACGGCAAAACGCGGGGCGGCTGCTGTGGACACTGGCCACGGCGACACGCGCTGGAAGCGAGCCGGGGGACCAACGAGGAATCTGGGCCCGCCGGAGTGAACTTTCAACTGTCCAGGTGGTCGGATCAAGGCGTGATGTGCCGCAATAATCATGGCTGGGACCCCCACAGCAAAACCCTGATCATGATCATGATGATGGTGATGATTGTTGGATGGAAGAACTGGAGGAGGATTACAGGGTCGGGTTCGGATTATTTGCACCCTTTTCGCAAGCTTCCTTTCGGTCTTGTGAGCGTTTTGGTGACCCCCCAAGGCTTGAGGGCTAGAAAAATCTTTACCACAATAAGGACACTCAAATCTCAGCTTATTCTGATGATCATCAAGATCATGATCATCATCATGATCTTTATATGGCACTGCAAAACCAAACAATTTCATAACTGATGATGATGATGAGGAATTCTGTTTTTCATATTGATCATGATATTGATGAGCAAGTGAAATAGAGAATTTTGAACTCATGATCAAGAATATTATAAATTATATCACCAAAAAATAGATACGCTAAGGTTTTACCATATGGTATTATAATGTTTGAGCATGTGTATATATAGAAAACATGCCACGCAAACTGACAGAGATAACCTCTCAGAAAGAACCAACCAGAAATGAAATATAAACTAAAGGGTAGGAGAAATCATATCCGGGGCTACAGAAATGGGAGACTAATACACAAAGTGCCCTTTCCTATTTGTTTTTATTACTTTTTTTTTTTTGCTATGTCGACAGGTCTTCCATTAATAAAATGCCCGTAGACATGCATGAACCTATTTGTCATACGTACAATGTGTATACATCTGCATATAGGGCTGAAGAACAACCTAAATCTATTTCTAAATGCGTGGACAAACAATTGAGTTACACATTTTAATTCTAAAGACCTTGCAAATGTATCACTAGCTAGCTAGCTATTTGGTGTTTTGTTTTTCAAACTACTATTCCCACTTTCAGCATTTTAATTTTCAGCCATATGTCCTTCCTTCGGGCCTATGATTGTGTGTATGTATAGGTGCATTCATGTGCATTCAAAATGTTATATATATATATATATATATATATATATATAGTAATATATAAATGCGAAAGCATAACATGACATATATTGAATACAAAACACTGATATTGACTATACATAACAATAAGAAATTAATTGTTTTTTACTGTTGTTACTTCTTCTCAGCATCAGTATTGTTTTGAATAAATGTCATGTTACACTTTTCACTTTTATATGTTTATAGAACATAGAGTAAAAAAGCCTATATATTCCTACTAGTAGTTAGTTTTCAATGCTCATTACTTAGCTCTCGAATAAATGCTTAAGCCCATCCATTGAGTGGGTTCATAGGCTCATATGGGAATCCTTGAAGTAAGGGCACTTGGGTTGGATTTTTGATCTTGAGTGGTGTTTAAAGGATTTGATTGTACCTCTCTCATTAGTTGCAACTTTTAGGAAGAATGTTAGTGTCACTTCTATCTTAATTTCCTCTTTTAATTAGATAGGCCATAGGATAAAATGCTCCATGTTTTAAAGGACCAAAATAACAATGGACCAAAGCGTGAATTTAACAACTCACAAACCAAAATGAGCTGTGCCCTAGAAACCCATATACAAGAAAAGTGACCAGTGTCGGCCATTCCAATGCTCCTAGCTACATTAGCTAGGTAGTACGTTTATTGTTTCAATATTCTCTTTGATTCCTTGTACACTAGCATGATAATTAAGGATCATGATATATACTGCTCACCTACTATATAGCAAAATGACAATGTCATTTGACTCTATTAACTTACTTGCATGTGTACACTACACTACATAGCTTCTGTTGTGTGGAGCTCCAAATGAGAGCCAACTCACAATGTTTGGTACTTAGGATATATAGACAATATATCTTCCAAGATTCTTGCCAAAGCCGTTATCATTACACCCTTTCTATATTTCTATTTATATATGTGTCTATTAATGATTTAAATTGATCAACCTTTTTATACTACTACTTCTACTCACAAAAAGGTAACCAACAATTCTCCATGGAGTCAGAAAAATTAATTAGAAGGCAGGGCATGAATGATTTAATTATGAGATGTGGTAAACGAAAGATTAAAATTTTAAAAAAGGATGTAATTTTGTGAAAGACAAAACACAAATTTAAAAAAATTCGTGTACAAATTTAAAATTAAAAAAAAGGGCGGTCAACCACTCTCCTCTGTGGATGGCTCTGCCTATATTGTAAGGACAATAAAAAATATATCAATTATGTCGTCCATTATAAATGTCACAAAAGTTGCATAATAATTCATGTGCTAAGGAATTTCGATCTTCACTTTCTGGTTTAAAGTAAATATTAGAGCATGAATCTGATTAGTGGTTTCCAATATTATTCCACCAACAATACATATATATATACACTTTCTTTTGCCACCTTTTTTTCGCGTCTTTTCTATGTTTTTATAATTAGTTTAAACATCGTACTACACAAACCAGCTTATAATATGGCATAAACATCAACTCTAAGATCTAGAACCTTATCTTTTCAAAAAATAAATATATAATAATAGTAATAAAAGAAAAGATCTAGAACTTCATGATTTTTATGCCACCAACATCTATTTTTTTTTTATTTTTCTTTTCTTTCTTTGTGTTTTTAGCGTAATTAACATAATAGTCTGCAAACCCTAATATGAATGAATTAAGTACTCTAAGATATATATAGTTATGAATTTTTATATACTCATACAAATATGAAATATACATACCTTGATCCATTAAGAATTCTTGTAGAGAGTAAAGCTTGATAATTCGTGGAAGAATTCTCTTCTAAGAATTCTCTCTTCCTCTCTCAGATACATATGATTGACGAAGCCGTAAACCTTTATTTATAGATGAGATCAGTTTCTTGATTTATCATGTTTCCTCGATCAATTAAGAGTTAATTTTCTTAGAATCATTTACGCGTTATGTGCAAAGGGTAGACTAGTTAATTTGGCTTGGGAAAGTTTCACTTTTCTAGTTTACCAAAGATTTTCTATTCACTGCTTTCTTAAACCATTACATCAAATCCAATGGAAAGAGGGAAATTTTCGATCGGTAAACGAAATTTGTCCAATTAAAGAGGGAAAAAAAAGGAAAGAAAATTCTAATTCCTAATTTAAATGTTGAGCACACACATTTAGTTATGCGAATTATGCCTAAGATATTGTTCATCTTCATTTCATTACTATGATTGGTAGGTGTGAAATGTGGAAGGAAGAAAGAAGTTAGAGAGATTTTGGGAAACAAAAAAACGTAGGTTGTTTAGTAGGCGAGAAAGGAGAAAGAATGGCAAATTAGAAGGGAGAACAATATAATAAAAAGGATCATTTTATAGCGTAAATCTCTTCTAGTAGGTTAATTTTTTTTTTTTAAACATTGAATCTAGTCAAAAATTTTCTTTCTTTTTTTTTTATGCAAATCAAACGACTAAAAAGCATAAATCTATTAAAAGGTTATTTTCTTAATATCATCGTAGAAATCCAAAAAAAAAAAATATATTTTCCCTTTTACAATTCTTATATTCTATCCCTTATCTTTTTTCTCTCCTTCACTCCTACCAAAACATAACAGTGTAAAAATACAGCAAGCATGCCCTCAACTAAAAGACAGCCAAAATGTAAGGATGTGGTCGTTTCTCGATCAAATCGAGAGGTCCGCTTTGTTACTCTTCATGTGGTGCAAGCATTGCGTCAACTCTCGTACATTTTTGTCCGTAATATCCCTTGCTCTAGTCTTTTAGTGGGAAGCTTTTTGGCAAAAGCTTTCAGAGCACAATCTTATAAGGTGTTTGAAAAAAATGTTAAATTTATTAGTTAAAATTGTTTTTATTATAATATTTAAAAATTTTATATTGAAGTAATTTTTTTATTTTTATTATAACGTATGAAAGTTATACGCCGTTTATAACTAGAAAAAATTTCAAATCACTTTGTGCCAAACACCTTATTAATAATGCTTGGTCTTAAAAACGACAAATACACAAAAATAGGCCCAGGTAGGGGCCGGATCCTTTAGAAGATACAGGATGTAACAATTTAACAATATTTATTGTTCATAGTCGGCAGTAATAATTTGTGTGTTTGTTGAGGAAGTAGTGATCACCAGGCCACAGCTTATCCCACATATATGACATTATACATATGACATATGTTAAATCATGTCATATTTGTGCATGCCTTTCATTATAATTGATTTTTTGACACCAGCAGCAATTAACAATGTTCACCCGTTAAAGATATTCTTTTCTAACTTTATCCTCCCCCAACTGGATAAAAGATGCATGCATATCCTCTAGATCTCATACTAGATTTCGGCACCTTTTTTTTCCCCTTGAAAGTTAGATTTCAGCACTTTTACTTTCTCTGTGCCAGTTCTGAAACAAATTGAATTTTCAATGTTTTTGTCCTTTTCTAACCTATTAAGCCCAATTTGATGCACAAAACAGGACAATATTAAGTAAGATAGTATTGGAGGATTGTATTAGAGTGTATGGTAAATAATAGGATTAAATTTTAGCTAATTTAATCCTATGTTTAGTGTTATATTATTAGGACAAGGAACTTTTTAAAAACATCTTTAAAAAAATTGAGGTGTAGTAGTTATTTTTTAAAATTTGAAAGGCAAAAATATAATTTAAAAAATATTTCTCACGTAAAAATTACATTTTTGTTTTTAATTTTTTTTTCAAATAACAATTTGGCGCAAAATTTTGTAAATCTCTACAAAAAGATCCCCAATTTTTTTCCACAAGTTACAGTGTATTGTGTTTAATCCTATGCTTACAAGGGATAGAGTCATGGACAAATCTCCTTATATGGAGATTTAAGCATGGACGGAGTAAGATTATCTTTAAAAATTCCACCAAACAGAGTTAAAATTTAATCTTATTCAATCTTTCCTAATCTTGTAGACCAAACATACCCTTACAAAAAGAATAAAATAAGAGAAAATTACATGTTATGCCACGCTTTTCAAAGTTGTGTTGATTTATGCCACACCACCAATCATATTACATATTAAGTTGTGCCACAAATAAACATGTGTGACATTTATAAAAAGTAAATATTAAAATATGACATTTAAGAAAATTGCCCATAAAATAATTTAGGTCCAAAAACTAAAGCTAGCTAAGTTTTCTCCATATATATATATTTAATAATCATGCCCCATAGCTTAAGCAGTTGTGTGCGTGTATCCACAAAAGTTCAAATCCTGATTATTTTAACTCTTCTTAGTAAAAATGAGAGCTATGGTGATGCAGCGTGAACTTACTTGTGTTCAAATTCCAACTTTTTAAGTTGTTCTATTATTTATTTATTTATTTTTAAAGAGAAGAATATTTTCATATCTTAAATAGGTTTAGTTTGTTTAATTTTGATTTTTAATTGTAGAATTGTTAGGTTCTTTTTTTATTTTCTAATTTTTGAAACTATTTATTTTTTTTAATTTTATTTGTAGCTTCTTATTATTGTTCGAGACAATTTAGGGTATAAATATATTAGTTCCATCATATGTAACGAGACGGGAATTTTTGATCTATAAAATTAGAGTATTTCTCTTCTTATTTTTCTAATATTTTGATATTCTATGGAAGAGTGATTGATGTATGTTCTCTTGGTATTCAGAGTGAATCAACATGTTTATAAAAGTTATTTCTTCCGATATTTATAAAAAAGTAACAGATTTTTTTAACATTCTAATTAAATTCTACAGATTTTAGGAGTTTATCCTTTATGTTTCCGTTTGTTATGCTTCCGTTATATAACATAGGTCCCACATTGTATTAAAAAAATCATACATAATAACTCAAGTTCTTAGAAGGTCCAGTTTTCTCACAAACAATCCTTGTTTAGACATTAAAAAAAACTATAATGGCGTTTTACTGAATTCTCCATACTGTAATTTGTTTTTATATGTCATGACCATTTGGGCAGTCAATTATATTTGTACTGCTGTAATAATAATCATGCGTAATGTGCTCATCATAATAACTAATTTGGAATATATGCAACTATCCAAAATGTTGGAAGGGTCCACCCAAAACTCACTAGCTAGTCCTCTTTCAAATTATCACCACCAAATGTTGCCTTTCTAGCCATGCTGCGATTGGCTATGGCCTAAGAAGATATAAGCCATTAATATATGCCATGTTTTGTTTTGATAGTGTTTGGTCAATATTACCCATAATCATAAATGCTCCACTACTCGATAGTATATGCAACGCCTTTTGATACATTATGACAAGAAAAAAGAGAAAAAGTAAAACTGTGTTTGATTATATAAAAACAGCATATGAGTTCTAAAGAAAGAAATCAGAAAAACAACTGCAGGTAGAAATTTTTCTTATTATCTTTTCAAATTATTAAAATAGTATTTCTTTTCATTGCCTTTTTAGTAAAAGATGGAATGAAACATAAGTTTGGAAAATCGGTTAGAACTTGAAGTTTGAAAAAGTGTAGTGTGTGAAAGCTTTATACTGTAGTAAATTTTTGTTTTTTATAACATGTAAGAATTTTATACTATACAAACTCTAACTATGTTTTTTTAATAACCTTCCCAATTGAATCTGATTACAAAATCATTTCCAACTAACACACCTCGAAAATCATGAAAAAAAAAAAACATTTCTAAAATACTACCAAACACGTCCAATGGTTGTCTACAATGACAAATTAGCCAACGCAACACTAATAGGGTGTTTGGCTCTTGGTTAAAACTAATTATTTCTAACCAACAAATAATGTAAAGCTCTCAACAGTTATAATAAAAAGCAAAAAATTACTATATATAAAGCTCTCATATATTACAACATTTTTAACTAAAATTGATTTTAACCATACTTTTCAAACACCCTATTGAGACTATGATAGACCAAGAAGATTAATTATATATGAGATGTTTTCGAGATGGAATAAATGTTATGATAGCAAGATTAAGATGATAAAAAAAATGGCATGGTTATATTCATTCTAATGCATGCATGGTCGTCTCATATCATTACATGAGTGAATGTCATGTTCGTGAGACCTATTTTACATTCCACTCAACAAAAAGCATTAGAGGATTTACCAGCAATTGGTTATATCATAGCCGTTGATTTCTTAGAACTGGCAATGGTGCTTGATATAGACTAGCACATTCACTAATAAATTCACAAAGGTGTCGGTAGATGATTGGTGGTCATCCAATAACTCCAGCATCCAACTTCGGAGACAATCAACCAAAAAGGTCATCTAAGGAGTCGACCCTGGCCAAGAATGAACACAAACCCTGGGCACTAGTGACGTGACACACATAAAAGTAAGAGCTGTGGCGGAAATCTAATGGCGTTTAAGGAGATGCATAAATCTCCATTTGCCTAAATTTTTGTGTAAATTAAGTGAGGTACTGTTTGAAGTCTAGTTATTTATCTATATCATGTGTAAACTATATTTAAATTTCCTTACAAGAGTAATATACATATATATATATATATATATATATTTGAAGGATATGTGAGTAATATATAACTCTTATTAATTCACCGAAGTTTTGCCAAGTATATTTTACCAAGACCCAAGGACACTACTAATGTATATGCCTGCTAAAAGATGAATGAAATATTCCTCTTATCAATGTATGCATGTATGGATGCTAATGTATGTATCTGTGTGATCAAACCATAAGCAGTCAACCAAGGCCAAAATTTCTAGCAAAAAGAAGCCAACAATGCCAAAAAAAAATAATAATGAGAAAATTACATATAATGCCTTTTTATGAACAACCCTTATTAAAAATTGTCATCCTCTTTTTAATTTTTCAAAACTGTCCTTTTTTTATTTTATTTTTTAAAATAATAATTACACATTCACTATTTTACTCATTATACTTTGATCTCAAAACTTGAGAACCCTAATTTTCACTCTCCCTCATAAAGCAGTGAGAAAGGTGAGTAATGTGGACTTTTAACATATCATCAATTTAAAAAAAAGGGTAGTTTTAATAAGTGATTTGTTAGAAGTCATTTTTAATGAATTGGGCATTTAATAGGCATTCTTGTAAGTTGTCCAAATTTAATTTGAATAAGTAGGCCAAGCATATTAAATTGGGCCTTTGCTTTCCAAAACCAAGTACTACATAAATATATTAAGAGAAGATTATAAGTTATGCCACACTTTTAAAAAATATGTTTAATCTCATGAAACTTACTTAAAGATTTTATGTTATGTTTGGAGAACAAATCCACTTATCTTCTTATATCATTATCAAACCATGAGCAATCCAACAACGCCAAAATTTCTAGCAAAACAAGTCCAACAAGACCAAAAAGTAGTTTATTTAAACTAGGCCTTTCCTCTCCCCAACCAACTGTGAACTGACTACATAATTAAACTAAGAATAACATCGTGAGGGTATCAGAAGTCCTAGGACTCAATGGAGTTTTAGGGCGGTCCATTTCAAAACAAAAGCGATAGGTTTTTAGAAGATGGAATCAAGCACAAAGCCAAGAATAGAAAAACTTGGTTTGTTTTCATTCAGTGCTGATCAATTTCTGTCGGTCTTCAGCATTCAGTTTTTGTCGATTTTTGGAGACAGCAACCAGGCAGTTTATGGTCAGTGACGTGCCAGCTTACTGAAAGTAACCTGACAGTTTACAAATTGTAACCAAGGTCTTTATTTCTTCTTTTATTTAAAATTATTTTATTATATATAATTAATAGAAAAATACAAAATGTAAAGACATCGGTCGGTTCAATTTAAAACCAAGGTCAAGTACCTATCATGATAACTACTTTGTCATCTACTTGAGGGTTCGATTTTCGTCCAACATTATCGATTTTTTGTGATGTGACGTCGAATTTTTAGTTTACCATTACCACGGTCGGTTTTCTGGTTTGATGGTGGTCGTTTTTCATTTTTTAGAACACCTCTAGCAAGTACCAGGACAAAGTGTTGCCTTCATCTGACGTCTCTCTCTCTCTTGCACACGTGATTTGTTAGGAAACGATTAGTTGAAACTATGCAAATAATGCCTTGCATTTTAGAATAGCAAGCGAAAGTATTTCCCAAGCGATCATATTCAACAGTCCATACTACATGCAAAGGTAATTATACACAGAAATGAGAGACTTGAATTCCCCTTACTCCCAGTCATTCTTACCTATTCCCTACTATCGAGGTACTAAAATATCCCTATACTGCAGATGTTACCTAGGAGATAAGGATCTGCAAAAGGCATACATATATATATATAGGTGGTTTAATTTTACCTATAAGTTTGAATGTTAGTTGGAACTAATTAGTTCTAATTTACTACAATATAAAACTCTCAACAGCTATAATAAAAAGTAAAAAATTGCTACACTGTAAAACCATTACACATACCGTTCTTAAACTTAAAAACTTTAGTTCTAACCAACTCACCAAATAACCCATAAATTTGAAATGCGCATGATGCATCTCTCACCCTCACACTCTCTCTATATAATATATATAGAGAGAGACACATGATAAGCTAGTTTACAAATATTCCATTAATATAGTTTGCAAGCATGCCTGATATTTTCTGTGAGTATTGAACTTTTTTTTTCAACTAAATGGAAGGACGGCAATACAATAAGGGAGTTTAATTCTCCTATTTATCAGAGAGTTAAATAATTTCTCTCCAATATTATGCCATAATTTACATTGTTATATTAATTCTAATCAACTGGAACTAATGTGGATCCGAACATCAATGTATTAAACCAATGTCCGTTGCTATTTGAGAAGTCCTTGAGCTTCCATACTTAAACCGGATATCTCTGGTGCCAGTTGTTTGGTATTAGTGTTTGGGTGTTCAGGTGTTCCTGGAGTTTGATATTTCAATTCTTGTGATCAAATTCAAATGTTATAGATGCAATTTTGAGAACGTGAAAATTCTCTCCAAGAATATATATATATATATATATATATATGTAGACGATATTTTACGTATAATTTATAACTGTACTAAGCTCATAACATGCTTGAAACTATATCGATGGAATGCTATTTATACATATATTAGTGTATTTTAACACTAAGTATTTATATGTATTTTTTTATATAATCATGCATGTGTACTTCCTCCAAATTAGATTATGCTTGAATTATTAAAAAAATATTTGTTTTAATAGACATACATACATACATACATATATATATATATATATATATATATATATATATATATATATAAATCGCCGACCACAGGAAAAAGTAACAAAGGAAATCTACAGAATATTCCTTTGGTGATGACTTTTTCAAACTAAAATCTCTTCCTCACTTTTCCTATATATAGTATGTAAAATTAATTATAAGGGAATATATAGAATTATAAAAGAATGATACAATTAAGTACTGAGTTTAAGGGAACATATTTCGTTAGTTTTCTCTAACGGTCTTTGGTAACATAGTTAGAACTACAAGTTGTAACAAAAAACACTGCATTATATGAAAATTTTATGCTGTAACAAACTTTTACTTTATATCGTAGGTTAGTGTTTTATACTATAGCAGTTAAAACTTATTTGTTCTAACTAAATTTGTAAAAGCCTAGTATATAATAGAGAGGTCCTTGCGAAACTATGACTAAGAATAGGATTGAGCCATTGAGGTCCATGCATGAAATCACATCTTTCGACTTTTTGAGATCCTTTTATTTTAAGTTTGTTTGCTGTGAAAGTAGCACATATCAGATTTTGACACTTGATCAAAACATATTGTGATTATCGTTTAAGATTATAGATAACTAATTATTTAGACGGTCCTCTCCTTCATGGCAAACACATTTCTGTCAATTTTCCCCTCTTCTCCAATCATATATACACACACACACACACACATATGTGTGAGTGTATATGTACATCGTTGGGTTCAAATGCTGGTTTTTAATTGATGATCAACGTCATATAAGCTTAACAACTGGTATATAATAGGAGATGCAATTTAGCCCTTCATTACACTAGATGGGATATTATATATATTGCTATATTATCACAAAAAAAAGACATCACTATTTATATAAAATATATATATATATATTAATTGGCCATTTCTTTTTCGCAATATGGATAACTTAATAAGAAACAAATCAAAGAGGAAACAAAAGAAAATATTAAGAATTATTAACGAATAATGAACCATTAATTAACCTGATAATTCTTCCTTTCCTTTTTCCCCGGTTCCCAAATTTTTCTATCACTTTTTCAGCAAGGGTGACTGACTGGTAAATTACTAGTAAAACCAATTAATCTAGACAATTTTACACAATGATAGGACCAATGGCGCTGAGTATAGCGCACATAATTTTACACAAAACCATGGTGCTGAGTATAGCACCAACAAGAAATTCACTAATAAATCCTTTTTTTATTAACTACAGTACTTAACACCAATAGTGTCGCAAGTACTTTTCTTTCTAAAATATAAAGCAGCTATTTTCGGTAGGTGTCAGAGGGCGGCGCAAGCCTCAGCTGAAGATCCAGATCATCACTTCCTTGGCAATCATGATAATTGCGGCCTTCTTCATGACCAACACCTTCATCATAACTTACTCTCGGGTGTTCATCATCATGATCAGAAACATTGATATTCTCGATCATCGGGTTTGCCTCGCCCCCAGCAGCATCGCTGGTGCCAACAGTGCTTGTTGATGGCCAAGATGATCTCGTGGCTTGCACGGTGATAATTTGGCCATTAGTACTACTACTAGTACTACTATTACTAGCCACTGCAATATAGTACGGAAGTTGATGAACAGGAAGGAAGGGATATTGATGATGAGGATTGTGGCCTTGGAATTGAGCTCGGAGTTTCGCAAGCTTCCTCTCGGACTTGTGAGCGTTTTGGTGACCACCCAATGCTTGAGAAGTTGCAAACTCCTGGTAACAATACTCGCACTTAAACCTCGATGATGATCTCTTGACCATCATATTACTATAATTATCCTTATTATTATTATTACTATTACTACCGCTATTATTTTTGCATGGTAATACTGGTTTAGGCCTTGAAGTAGCAGGATTAACGGTTTGGATGTCACAACTTGTTAATGGGAAACCAAAAAGCTTCAAAGCTTTAGATTTTGGTGGTGGTTTCTTCTTGCTATTTTCATGATGATCGGCAGAGGAGTTGTAATTTGACGAGGATGAAAAACTCATGGTGTCGAATAAGAATAAATTGGAAAAAACCCTAGGGGAAAAAAATGCCTAGTTTGTATATGTTTTCTCGGTGATATTTGATATGCTGTATATAGGAAGACAATGTGGTGTGCGTATGTACAGATGGAGAATTGAGCAAAATATTTTGCATAAGTGGTCCAAGAGTGGCTAGCTACGTCTAGCTATAAGGTAGTAGTACTATTCGTTCTGTAGCATTTTTATGTGATGGCGACCATCATTATATATAAACACACATATATGTACAAGATTGCTTGGGTAGGTACTAAATTGTATTTATTTTTTATTAATCGGATCTATTGAAAATGTGATTTTTTTTATCATATCTAATAGTCAAAAATAAGATACTATCATTGAAATTTTCACGAAAAAAACCCATATATATACGCAATAGATGGGGCTAGCTAACAATAAATAATGTAATTAATAATATCTACGTGTAGATATATAACTATGTAAAATATACATGATTACTTTCCTAAGTACTACTTTGGCAGTTTGGCTTAGGTCAATTTTATGTAAATGTAAAACTAATTACCACTTGTTTAATCATCATAGAAGTATCGTTTTGAAGGGAAAAGAAAAATCGCACAAACATGCATTGTAGTTAATGATATGTTATTGTTATAATTAACTTTTCAACTTAGTTTGAACCGTTCACAGTATAAAGTGCTAAAAATATGCTCCAGTAAGCTATCACATGCATAGTATTTGAGCTTATGTTTTGAACATAAAACTCATTTGCCAAATATCCTAACAGATTAATTGTGCAATGGAGGTATTATATATGTGATGAACTCAATAATGAGAATATCGGTGGTGGTAACATTGGTACTTTAATTGTACAAAAATTTTAATAAAAATATCGATATTGGTAACAATTTCAACAAAAATTAAGAAAATATTAAATATATCTCTAATATTTTAAGATACACTATTAAGTATTAACAAGAAACATAAATAAACATGATTTACATAATAAACTCCAGACATATTAGAATTGTCAATACTTAAAAAAAGTTTTATAAGACTCAAACATAGTTGGGATTCTATTTTGATTCGAATAATATTGGTGGTATGACATGTTATTTGAGTAGTGCTGAATATAATTATAAATGTACCACATATAGGTTTGTAGACTTCATCGCAATGTATTTTCTTGAATAGGAAACTATGAATTCTCTCAATTGTTTGCCTAAGATGATGGTAGTATGATTAGATAAGGATAATTAAAAATTTTATAACCATCACAGTTTCTAAAGTCCTGATTGTATGCATAACAAGTATAAAGAGCCTTATTAGGGGAGCTACTATAATTGAATCTTAAATTCATTTATTGTAAACTTATGGAAATATTATCTTCATTCGATGTTAGCATTTTAATATGTATAGGACAAATATTTATTCATTAAAAATATAAAATTTTAATAAATTATTTAAAAGAAAAATTTATTAAATTTTGTAATTTTTGAAATTTGGTCGAAATCTTCGCGACATACAAATTTTTTGATATCAATATTTTTATTGATAGTTATTGATATTTCATGATAGTTTTGTCAAAAATGAATATTACAATAAAAAGTTATTTCGATACCTTAAAATTTTTAAAATCTCAACCGAAATTTTTAAAATTTATTTATGTTGCATCAAATATTAGATACAAACACAAACTTGCACGCAAACCAAATATCATTTCGGCAAAATTTGCTCACCTCTGCTTTCACCAAAAAGTCGTTTGTCCACTTAAACTTTTTCCACGCTAAACATATTGACAAATCTTCCATATGTAGATCCAAAATGACAGGGGCCCAAAAATGAACATAAAAATCAATAATTTTGAATAACTTCATTGACCGAATAGTCCAGATATTAATGATTGTTGGTGTTCCACGAATATTGTGTAGATTTTTTTGTTTTTTTTGTTTTCTGGATTAAAGATTATAGTTGTTTGATCATGTCATCATGTATAACATAGATTATATATCGATCATAACCTGAATATTATTTTACTAATTTAACCTTATACATCTACGGCTTAACCAAGTTACTCTCTCGCATGAATCATTAGAAGATCTCCAAATTTGAGCAGAAAAACTCCCATTTCCAGTATAATAGTATTTTGTATTAAATATGACATGCATATGCATATTTGATGACAAATTTGATACCAAATATTTAACATATATCAAATTTTGACATTTAATTATTATTGTTAATTATTAAAAAGTAAAATTAATTTTTCACTTAAAACATTAGAAAATTGTTATATTTTCAAATATTTATTCTAAAATTCAATATTTACCTTTTTCAAGTTCCAAAAAAAAGCTCAACATTAATAATGACAACCAAAAACAGATATTATATTTAATACAACATTATGAATTTTAATATAAATACAATAGAATATCAAATGTGCTATTTTTTAGCACTAAAATCTAACATTGGAGGTCGTCTAAATAATAAAAGAAGACAAATTAAATGCACAGCAATTAATATTAATGGGAGTAAATTATTTCTACCTTTTAGTTTCTCTAAAGGTGAATAGATGTCAATCTTTTATCGACTTACTCTTAACTATTTTATTGACATTAGTGCCTGTGCTATTGAACTATTAATTTGCCAAAAAAAGAGTGCAAGCCCCTTTGGAAAATTCACTGAATTTAGGCATGCGTGCGGTGACCATTTGCAACGACACAATTATTGTATATGTCCCTAGCTATATAAAAAGATGATAGTAAAGGAGTGATAATAGAAGGACATAGTACAATTGGTACTTGCCTAGTCATCTCAAATTCGGATTTTGCTACGATGAGGAAGATCATAGATCCATTCGTATATATACATTTGACAGTACGCAAATAAATCAAATTTTGTGGTTTAGGTATGGGTAACTATCGGTAATATATATATATATATATATATATATATATATATATATCATTTTAATTGTACTTTGGAGTGCCCCCAATGACCATGGAATATCTGCCCATAACCATCATTTTTTTGCACCGTTAAAAATATTAAGGTGCCAATTTTCTCGAAAGCACAAAATATTAGTTTTACAAATGAAATTGGATACTGGAGCAAAAATTTGAGAAGTTAATTAAGGCTTTGGAAAGATTGATTTACTTTATACAAGAGATATAATAATAATAATAATAATAATAATAATAATAATAATAATAATAAAATGCATTAAATTAATAAGCTAACTTTCTATATTTTTCTCATTTTGTAATTGTTTCAACCAGTTTATGCTTTTTAAATATAGGGTACAAATTAGAGTTTCATAACAACAATTTCTATTTTGTACATATAAATCAATAGATAAGTTAGATATGAATTTGGTTATATCCTTCCCCTGTTTCTATAGTATATATTGTCTCCATATTATTGAAAAACTTTTTGCTTTAGTCTTTTTTAAGCTCATATTTTAAGGAACTGATATGAAATCTAACTCTAATTCGAAATATCTTTTATGGTGTCCTTTTTTTTAATAAAAACTACACTAATAATATGAGTTCCTTTTTTTTAAGCTACGTTGAACATAACTAGACTATCCAAGTCCACTTATTTGTCATTCAGTTGATCACATACTTCCTCTTTTCTCTCACTAGACTCCTCTTTTATCTATCTCTAGCCCCATGATCCCTTATTCTTATTCTTATCCTAGGTGCAAATGCATCATTTCTCTAATTGGGCTATGAACTTTAGTTAATAAAAATATTATAACTTCATTAATTAGCATAAAAAGGGAATTATATGTTAATGTAAACTTACCTTTTTTACCCCTCAATATGGGAGAGGGTACATAGTTCTTGAAAAATAGACCAAGTACTACCAAATATGGAAATTATTACGCGGCGAATTTTAATTCTAAAAGAGATAATCCGTTTTCACGACGGATTCTCTCTAGTGTAAGAAATGACTAGAATTTTTTTTTTTTACTTTTTAGGTTTTTTCTTTACTTTTCAAGTTTTTTTTACTTTTTTTCTTTCTTTTTTGTTCCATTTTTTTCCTATTCTTGTTCTTCTTTTTACGTACTCATTTGTTTTTCCTATTTTTGTCCCCTTTTTCACACATATTTCTTTTTTGTTCCTCAGTTGTTTACTATTTTTTTTGGTTAATGTGTCATACATACTCTTCTTTTTTTTTTGTTATAGTTCAAAAGTGACGGTCGGCTACATTATTTTATTTCTAGGGTCGACAATTTCGGACATGGTATGATGACAAGATACGAAAACGATACGAGATAAACGGGTTTGGACCGCACGTTTATTAATTGTGCCATAAATGGGTTGGCACGAATAACACAAAAATAAACGGGCTGGATTCGTGCTAACACGCTAAACACGTCTTAACACGTTTAATTAAACGGGCCGTAAATATGTTGACATGGCACACGACCCGTCCATTTATAACACATTTAAACTTAAAAATAAAAATATTTGAAATATTTATAGTAGGTTAGTATTAATTAGATATTGTGTTTTTGTTAATTTTCTTTATTGGCTTTTTAAAAAAATAATTTTTTTAATTTTTTTTTTAATTTTTAGTTAATTAGGTCATAAACGTGTCATATGCGTGTTATTATTATGTCAACCCGTCACGCACGTTTAATAATCATGTTAATCGTGTCGTGCCATGTTACGTGTGCCATAGGCGTGTCGTGTCCGTGTTCGAGCTAAACGTGTCGTGCTGTAAACTCGTCGACACGAACACGGCACGAACACAATTATTGCCACCCATATCTACTTCCCCCACGACTGAAGACTAGAAGCTTTTTTGTAGTTTATAGTTATATTTGAAAGATATATTAGACACGTACAGTAGACTTTTTGATGTTACTACAAGTCTATAAATATTTTTGGGTTAATCTTCCCGAACTTTTCACGATCTATTCATCGACTTTTCAAGTACCTCAAATTTGACCCTAATCTATCAACTTATTTTAGTTTTAATCCTTATTATAAATTAAGTGTTAAAAAAATGGCATAGCATACACGTAATGTTGGGAATAGACAATGTGCATCATATTTAACTGATGGAAGGACTAAATTTGAAATAAATTTAACAGTTTGAGATTAAAAGTTGGGAATTGAAAGACGTATTAAAATTTATGTCAAAGTGAGATCTCTTGTAGATAAGGTATACCTAATATGTTTTTTCTGGCTATAGTACGACGCACCAAGAATGTTTCTGGCTTGGATGATGGCCTCCATCGGCAAAGTGACAATCAATTAGTTTCACTTTTCTTCTTCCTTGAACAATAGTTATTCATTTGACTTCGCCTATTTAATGGACGAGAAATTATTCACTAAATCAGATATATTACGTCATTATATTTATGTGGTACACCCGTCTAACAAATGTTTGATATTTGAATTGTTTTATCAATGTTATTTGTTCAATTCTTTCTCTCTTCTAATTGCAATTATCTTAAATACACCACCTAAATCTCCCACATTAATTGCTTTAAACAGTAATAATATTCTTAATAATTTGTTTCTACGCTTAAATTAGGTTACGAAACAAAATTTAGCAAAAAAAAGAAAAAAGTTTAATTTATTTCAACATACATATATCTACACACAAGAGGCACTTGAGGTATTGAAAGGAAAAAAAGCATCAAATTTTCTTACTTAAATTTTCACTGTACAACACATTAACAAAATATTAACAACAACACACAGTCCAATATGTAGTATATTCTTTCTCTACTTTTTCAGTAAACCAAAACAATGAATATAAACAAAACCAATATATAGTATTTCCGTCTATACATAAATTACTAAAACTTTCTCCAAGTATTAAACTTTGGACTCTTTCCATTCAATTTCCAGTAACACTCGATCATATTTTTTTTTTCTTTTCAATATCTCAAGGGCCTCTTATGTATGATTTATATATGTTGAAATAAACTAAAACAGGTTGCTAACTTTTTTTTCGACGTTTCGTAAATTGATTTAAGTGTAGAAAACAAGTATTAAGAATATTATTGTGTGTGAAGTAATTAGTGTACCAGATTTAGATAGAAATAGAATATTAATAAAAGTTGTGATTGGGAGAGATAAAGATGATTAAACAAAATATATAACATTAATAAAACTGTTCAAATGTCAACCGTTAATTACATGAATGTACCATATAAACATAATGGCACAGTAATTTCTCATAATGGACTCGCATGTTTCTTGAACCACCCATTTTAGAGCAAATGCGAATGTTTTATATTGATGCTATAAACGTACATATTAGGGGTGATGAGGATATTTGTCTTTCTAAGGAAAATTCTTCTAGCTAGCTAGCTCCTTTGGTTATTGTGACCCTTTCCAATTTTTGACGCCCATGACTCTAAAGAGGAAGGGAAGTTTCCAAAGCACCCCTCCTGTATTTTAAAGTGGAAAAAAAAAAAAAAAAAGCTCCAACCAAGGGATTTAATGCTATTTGATATGTGATATGTACAAGTTACCTCGACTAAACCAATAGAACAAAGTTCACTACATGATAAAATTATAATTTAATAGAATTTTTAAAATATTTTAAAATATTTATAGTCACATAGCGGTTGTAATAATGATATCATATTTTATAATTACATAGTAATTATTTTAGCTAAAATCATTCACAAATTAAAATCATATTCGAATTTTACATTCATAATTATGTTGCATTATGCCGCATGTCTTGTTAATCTAAATAATCGTAGAGAAATTGTAATAAATAGACTAAAATTTTAAAGCTTTAGAAGTAAATATCCTATAATAGGCCATTTTGCCCTTTTAAGTTTTTGTTTTCCTATTTTGCCCTCAAGTTTTATTTTTTTTTCTTTTTCTTTTTCATATTCTTTCTACTTCATTTATCAATTCCTCCTCACGCTCTACCTCGTCTCTCTCAAGCGTTCCAACATGCTGTCGTTCGGAGGAGACAACCCCCATTAATTTCCGTCATCATACGACAACGACCTATATAACACCGTCGTCCACACACCGAGATCCCATGTAGTTACGCTACCAAACGTTGCCAGAATTTTCGCGTCCATCATGTTCCTCTTCTTTAGCCATCTCTATTAGGTGCCTTTTGTCCCCATCACCATACATCGCTTCATAGGTCATTGACCTAAGAAACTGTGGTGCTCATGCTGCTCAGTACCGTTGCCGAAATCGGCCCCCTGCCTCTCTTGATTTGGACGGCAAATTGCTGACGGAGAAGTCGCACTACTACAAGATAGTAAAAAGCATGCACTTTAAAGATGGCATTTGAAAAAAAAAACACCATCTTTGGTGATTTGAGGATGGTTGGCGCCAAAAAAATAGGTTTAATGGCTCTTTTTAATCGACTGCTATGTAAAGTAGAGCTTGGCGCCCAAAAAAATAGGTTTAATGGCACTTTTTAATCGACCACCATGTAATGCGCTATATAATGTGGGTACTATGTAATGCTATATGAAAGAGCTCATTAATTCTGTTTTTGGTGCTGTATATGTGATGGATGAAGGGGTAAGTGCATAATCATATTATGTCAAATTTAGTTTAGAGTTAGAAAAAATGTGAGTTTAAGGAATTATTATCCTTTTTTTTTGTTTGTAGTTTTTCAAGAAACAAACTTACACAAAAGAAGAGATCTATGAAATTCGAAGCGAATGGACGGATAGTCTAACTCCTTTTCTTTAGGCTATGGTTTTTAAGGCCTAAACCATGTATTTAATTTAGTGAACATCATGGATGTATTTAATATTAAATAATATATTTCGATTTAGATCACTTTTTTTTATGTGATTTAGATAATTATTTTAAACATTAATTTATAATATTTTGAGCTATCATGTATTGTCAATGACTTATAAGTAGCAAAATATATCTATCTTCCATGTGTAAAAGTTATTACATGTATGCATGAATTTACGGAATTAGTATTTATTTTTTACTTTATAAAAAATATATTTATATATTTGCAATTATATTTATTTCAAATATTTTTCTTTAAAAAGAATGAAAAAAACACATTACATGGCGGTTGCGCCATATAAAACAAAAAGAAGAGTAAACCATTAGATGGCGGGTGTCGATCGACTGCCATTTAAAGCATGACATTTTGGCCGCCATCTATTATCCCATGATTTTTAATGGCACCTCGATTAATGGCGGTTTTTGACCGCCATCTAATGCTTTTAATGGCGATCAAAAACCGCCATTGATTGGAGATTTTTTAGTAGTGTCGAAGAACCAATCATGGTTGCGGCAACTCTAGGTGCATGTTGTCGTGCAAGATCGGCAGTGGCGAAGCCACTTATACCTGAGTAGTAGCGCGTACTTCACTCAGCTTTTGAATTATTGATCTTTTGTTTACAATTTTTTTAAAAAAATTTAGTTGTATTATTGTTTTGTATGGAAAATTATAGTTGCACCTCTACTAAGAAATTGAAATATATCATTATGCCCTCATTTTATTTGAAAAATTATGATTTGTACCCTCACTTAATAATTAAAAGAAAAATTTCATGTTAGTACTCTAAGTTATATCGAAATATGTGTTTGGTATTATATGTTTTAGAATATTTAATATTAGTACCTCAACCTTTGAGAAAATTTTTTTAGCACATCGAAGTCTTTTTGGGACATGAAAAGACAAAATTATCCTCTTGTATAGTTGGTTAAAATTCGAGTGATAAAAAAAACTTGAAAAAAAAACTCCCCTAAAAAATACCCAAAAATATTATCAATTTCATCATTTTCTTCCTTCCACCTGCAATTACAAAACATGGCAAACCTCCTCTAAAAAAAAACTCAGTAAACCAGAAATCAACAAAGCCCCATTTGTTACCATCGACCCTCCCGATCTCCTCACTCTCCAAAAGACCTACCCGAATACCCTATCCACCTGCGAGATCCCCTTCTATCTCTCTCTCTTCCTTCCCCCCCCCTTTGTCTAATTTCACTACGCCATCACTAAAGAAGGAAAAAAAAAAGGGAGAAAACACTTCTTCATCACTAAAAAAATTGATCTAAAAAATTACTGGTTCCAATTCTCTGTTCTCCCCCGCCTTTTGGCTTCGATCAAATCCAACTCACCAGCGGCATCCTCGTCCTTCAACGCCAGCTCAGCCCCCTCCCCATCGCCACTCCCTCAGCTGCATCCAGATCCCGCCAATCCCAGCCCTCCTAGATCCTACGTCCTTTTATCTCCTCTAGGCTTTGAACTTTACAACGATGACGATTTGACGGGTTGCGACAACAGCAAAGGTCTTCTCTGGTTTGAAGAAATATGTATGGAAATTGGGTTCCACCGCCCCCTCTCTCCTCCATTCAATGTCCGCCGCTGCCTTTGGATGGGTCACCTAGCCGTGGATCTATGAGAGGGGGATGCCGATCGTGATGGTGTCGGGAGAAGAGGAATATCGTGGTAGAGGGGAGACCTTCGACTTTAAGGTCAAGGAGGACGGAAGCCGAATCTCTATCGTTTGCTATCGGTCGACTTCACAAGCTTGTCATCATGGAGAAGGGTTCGCTGACATGGAAAGAAAAGCAGTGGGTAGGGGGGTGACGGGGAGGAGTTGGTCTTGGTTTTGATCTTGCTGGGTTTTTGTTTTGTGGAAAAAATCAGATTAGGTTTTTTTTTTCAGTTTTTGGTTTTTTTTTATCACTCAAAATTTTAATCAACTATACAAAAGGGTAATTTTATCTTTTCATGTCCCCAAAAAAGACTCTAAGGTATTAAAAAAAAGATTTTCTTAAAGGTCGAGATAGTAATCTTAAACATTTCAAAATATAGGATACTAAACGCATATTTTGATATAGCACAAGTACTAATATGAAATTTTCACGTAATTAAAACATATAACTTTGTATTTATGTAAAAAAATAAGCTATTAGTAATTCTTTACATAGTAGCCCTACTGACAAAAACTTTTGGCTCGGCTACTAGAAATTGGCTTCCATAGCCGATAGGATTATGTTGCCTCTGGTGGTGGTGGCAATGGTTACGACTTTAATAGTACTGGGCAATGCGATTTTGATGCCTCCAGGTGCAAGTTTTTTTTTTTTTATTTCAATGAGAGTAGTTTTGTCATTTATCTAAGCGATAGATCCATATTTAAATTTAAATGGGCTATTTATTAAAGTTTTTAAAACTTTAGCCTATTAATTTCAATTACTTTATTATGTTAGCTTATTTCCCTCTTTATCCTCAAATAATACCCAAGAAGCGACAAATGGATTAATTTTACGTTGAAGAGTAAATTTTTTTTATTTCGGAAGCTTCAACTGTTTTTTTTAACTTCATGTCTATTTCTAAGCCCCTCAATTTATCTTAAAAAAAAAAAATAAATTCAGAGGAGCCTAATGGGAATAGGAGCTAGTATTTGGTATAACGTCAAAATGTCAATAGCTTAATGCGAATAGTTGTGTACTCTTTTTTTTTTTTTTTTTTTTCGTCGAGGGATAAGAAAAAACTTGTAGGGATTAATTGGTCATAATGTCCTTTCGTCAAACATAGAGCTTTCAAGTCATTCTCAGGGGAAAAAGTAATGGAAAAAAGAAGAGGATAAGATATAAATAGCTATTGCTCAAAGCCTTGAAAGCACCGAAAACAGAAATTGTCATGCAACTGGTAGGGGCCAGATCAGAATGTGTACAAGGTTTGGATGACATGTTTAAGGGTACAATTATTTTCTTCGCCTTTTATAGAAAGAGAAAAGAAGAAGGCCAATTACTTCAAACCAAAGAAACAACAGGGAATTCAAATTATGCTTGGCAGAAGAGACAAGATCTCACCCATTTAGAATGCTTTGAATTGTGTCGTTTCCGTACTCTTTCACTGCATGTGATTTGTTTGACGTGTGTATCTATGTCCACACACACACACACACACACACACATATATATATATAGCTTCCGATTCATCACATCTCTAGTCTAACCCTCAATAATTCTAATAGTATCATTTTAACTAAAGTATGTTGGTATCCTTGCCAATAATGTGACTTAAATTTAATCCATGATACACGTTTTACTAGGCTTTCTTTCAAAGGACAGTATTTGAGTTTGACTCTTTTGACTCTTTTAAGTAAAAAACAAAAAAACAAAAAAAATTACTACAGTGTAAAACTCTCACATGTTATAGATTTTAAATTAATATTTTCAATTTCAATGGCTCTTTCAAACACTCCTTAAAATTAAAAGACAATAGAAAATAAATAGCATTAGAGCGGGGAAGAACATCTAATGAAATTGGCACCTAAATCCGCTACCAAATCTCAAAAGCTAAAAGCTACGGGGGAAAAAAGAACAAAGAAGGTACTATAGGGAGATCAAAAAAGACACGACGGCAAATAAGGCATTAGTGAGTTTAACACTCGAAAATTTCTTCCCTTTTTTTCTTCCTCTTAAAATCCTTATTATAAGGTCTAATTAATCATACTTAACATGGTGAAAAAAAAAAAAAGAGAAAACTTAAATCCAAATACCTAATGTCGGACGTCCTTCACTTTGAATGAAATTCCCACACACACACACACACACACACACAGAGACACACTTGGATCAAGACATACAAATATCATTTTGGGGAAAAAAAAGCAACGTCGATCATGATTATTATTGTTGTTCGTCGATTTAAGTTTTAATCATTTTTAATTTTGCAAATGACTATATTATCGGTTTAGCAAAAGCACAAAAAGAATATAAATTTCTTGAACTTATAAATTTATTGCAATACAATTACAAAAAAATTTAAAAACATGGTGCAAAATATTAATGAAGTTAGACTTTGTTTATTCTTTTCTTTCATTTCTTGCTCTTTTTCTTTTCTTTTCTTTTTTTCCCCCTCTCTTAGTCAATGTAGACATGAGAATTTGAGGAGTATAAAACCAAATAAGTAGGTAAAATACTAAACAAAAAAATAGGTTAAATAAAAAAATAGATATAAATTTTACCAAATACAACTGTAATTCAAATCACATCTCAAAGAATTTGGCAGACTAGTCTTTTGGATAAAGACTAGAGAATAAATGTTGGAAATATATGTGGAATGTAACATCCAAAAGATAGCCAAAATCCCAAAAATGGCCCACCCATAATATACTCTTTTCTTCTCAGTTCTCACCATGAAATGTGGTTGTGCCTTTCTATTTACCATTATTAGAGCGATTTGCACCGAGCAAAGCTAGGGCCTATGGCCGTTGGTGATCAGTATTATTAAATAATTTTTGGACCTTATACTGTAAGGGAACCTTGATTGTTTGCTTTCGTAAGCAAAATAATCCTTCCATTAGTGCATTGAAAGATTTAGGTGGTACAACGTCATCCTGTCATAAGATAAATATCAGATTATTGATCGCAGTATTTATAGCATGTTTGATATTAGTTATTTTAACCAAGTTTTTAGTTAAGAATATTGTAAAGTTCTCACATGTTACAATAAAAACAAAAAAAATTACTACTGTGTAAAACACACATATGTTGTAATATACATAATTTTAATCAATAGTTTTAACCACCATTTTAAACAATTTTTTTGACGGTGAAACGTCACGTTACCATAAATATGTGTTAGAATAGATTGAAACATTTAGTGGTTAGAGTTCCGTCTCTCATAAGATATCTGTTGGATTATCAAGTCTTCTAAAAGTTTTAAACTAGTGAAAAATATCTTGTTGTATACTGACATCTGTGCACACGATCGAGATGCTTTGATTGTTTCAACTTTCCCAAATAGCAATACCGTAAATTTGAACATTGACAGAGGTGATTATATAAGGGTATCTACAATGTAACATTAAATTGATGTGTTAATAACAAATTTAGTATTTAAGTATAAAAAAAACACTCTTCATGCAATGACATTTTTTAATGCTAAACTTTATGTCAAATTTATCACAACATTTATCATATAGTAAATTTGTCATTTGTTTCTTATTGGTTGATAGGTTGACTTTTTTATCTTAATAATTACAACATTATTATTTTTTTAATTATTTTAATATTAAAAGTTTACTTTTACAAGTTTTAAGGTTTTACAATTATAACAAAATGTAAATATAGTATTGTAAATAGCAGTATATATTAGAGTATAAAATATACTTTTCATTACATTAGAGATGGTTTAATTAATTCTTCAATCTTATAAGAGGAAAAAAAATCCCCCTTACAGGTTCTGTAATGTCTATAATGAGTGAATGCTAAAATATTTGTTGGTCAATTAATTTTTCCAATACTTAGGGTGTGTGGTATGGTAGTGAGAACTATTGGTTAGAACTATTTTTAATGGAATATGTGAGAACTTTATACTATAGTAATTTTTTTTTATTATAACATATAATAACGTTATATTATTCATTATTATTGAGATAGTGGTTAAAATCATTTCTTGCCAATCAATATGTTAGGGGAGGTACAAAAGAGTATATAGAAGTCTCTGATTTTTTTCTCTAAAGCAGAAGTTAACGAAAAGGAGACTGGTAAAAAGTAATACATGTGGCCGTACATACATACATACATACATACATATATATATATATATATGTATAGATAAACACAAAGAGACAGAATATATATATAGCTATATTGGGTCTTCTGAGAATTAGATTTTCATAGAACGCTATCATTGCACACAGTAATTTTTCATAATAATTATAATAATGGAGGCAACATGATAATGTGGTAATGATGCAGTCGTGCGTTGCCATTCAGAAGGTTAATATGAAACCTAATATGAAAAACAATTCGCCAAAGTAGAGCATATTGCATCATGATCATATTATATACAAACCTATAAAAACGACAACACCAAATTGTCAAATATTTTGGGTAATGGCATTACGTAATCAAATAATTGTGTCTCTGCTCAAAGTCATTATTTGATGACGTTGCCACATATATTTAGTACACACACATATACATTGGTAGATATTTCACAAAGTATTGCGTATAAAGTAATATGCAAGAAAGAATTTAATAAAGGTTCTAATTTGCTCTACTGTTTTAGCAAGTTAAGAGGGCTCTTTGGACAAGTTAAAGGTCATATTATCCTCTTCCGAAGTATTAAGAGGATTATTAGAATTCTTTTCTATATACTAGTTCAACCCCACGTGTTACATATGTGGGAGCTATCTTAAAGATTTTATCTGTATGTTAAGTTTTAATTACCATATTATTATTACAATAATAAAGATCTTAATTGTTAGTTAATACGCAACTAACACAAATCTTTTTATAGCTATCACTTTTAAAATAATAAGAATTGCATAATAAAAAACTAAATAGGAACACATTTGGATGGAAACATGCAGGGAAAAAACTATTTAAAAGAAGTACATTAAAGAATGATTGCAATGTAGAGGATTTTTTGACAAAATAAAAATAAAATATAATAAAATAAAACTAACAACAAGCACATATGGAAGAAAATTTTGTTAATAAGAGTAAAGTAAGAAAAGAAGCTGTCGGTTGATTTCCGTGACATGTAAGCGCATGTGGTCTTCTCAAATAGTAAAGTGTACAATTAAGTACAAATGTCGATTTCACAAGAATTGTGTTAATTTTTATTAAGTATCGAAATTGTCTTAACCCTAGAATTATTTAAATGATAAAAATCTAAATAAAATAAAATAAGATTTAAAAAGAGAATTTAAATAAAATGTTAAAAACAATAAATCCTAAAAATATTGGAAATTATGATTTTTATTAAAATTAACCTGATCCTATCTAATCAAACATATTATTGTGATTGCCTCATACTATGTTGATGGTCAAATTTCCTATCCTATTCAATACTTTCAATCGAGTTACACAAAAAATACTTAGGCATTAAAACGCACAATATCCCTATGTGAATTTATTATACTTAAGTTCATTATGTTTTACGAATATTCTTATTGTGACCATATAAATCATGTAAGTATATCTCTATCTTACATACAATTTATGATACTCTATGCATGTTTCTAAATTACAGATCTCCTCTCATTTTTATTATGATTTATGTTGTCATCTAACTAGTAATCAATTAATTAGAAGCAAGAAGCCTAGTGCAGAAACTCAATATGGATATGAGGTGCACAATAATAAAATTTAACTAAATACAATGTTCTTATATTCTAGCTACATCACAATCCTAACTAAAAATAAAATTAGAACATGATAATAAAAATACACCAAAAAATATTAAAATAAATATCAATATATTACAAAACATAGAGTTTAAAAATAACCCGAATAACAAGCAATGTCTAATCGGCACTCCTTCCACACTCTCAACTATTACACATATACTATCAAAAACTCTAACAAATTACAATATATTAATATTATAAATATTTTTTATTTAGAAACTAAAAAAAGATTAAAAAAAAAATACATAGAACCCAGCAGCTGGGTTCGTTGATCTCTGCCCAAAGAAGCAAAAATTGCTTTTATTTATAAGACAATCGATGCCCTAACTTCTTATTTATTTTTATTTTTTTTTTATTTTCTTTTTTTCGCCGCCGCTACAGCCGGAATGCAAATTTTGGATTGAAATCCAGTGGAACGCGGATCTGACAGCACACCATCCCAATGCTTCTAGCCCTTCGCATTTGGTGACTTGACTAATCCAGCGGCTGGATATTGAGTCGCTTCTAGAACAAAGAATGACCGTCCAAATCGGTCTTTCCGTGCGCAGTGGACGGACACGATTGCTGCTGACTGGAGGGGAAGGCTGATGCAACGCGCCCAGTCAGCGTTGAGCGGGCTTTGATCCACGAATGGTGAGAAACTTCTAAAAATTATGATTTTGACCCCGGTTTGAAGCTTTCTTGCTGTTTTCTTCCTTTGTTGACCTCAGAACCAAAATTTCTTACATTTTAACTTTGAAAAATCAATTAATTTACAAAATAAAAATTACTAAATATAACTAAATATTTTTACATACCTAATCAATGCAAAATTAAATTAAAACTAAAGTCACATATTAAAATAAAAATAAAACTTAATGAAACTTATGGTTTCAAAATTATTTTACAGAAATTAATTAACAACTTAAGAAAATAATTCAAAAAAATCACCAAAATATACACTTAAACATAAAAACACACTAAAAATTAATGATTAAATATATTTTACAGATAACACACTAAAAATGCTAAAGACAAGCAAATATATTTAATAGAGGATTTAAGAACAAGTAAAGTGCTAAATAATTTATTTTAGACCTTATAAAACATGGCATTTTTACATATTATCAAATACCTGTAAACTTATCTTCTTGCTTGTCCTCAAGCAAAAGAAAGAAAAACTAAGACTAAAAACAAATAAAAACACACAAGTTTTGTGTTGATGAGTTGAAAATAGGCCTCAAAGATTTCACAGATTGTATAGCTCAAGAAAAATTTAAAACATTACAAATATGTACAAGTTTAATTCAAAAATTAATCCTATCTTACTTAGATCCTCTGAGTGAGTGTGTGATTAACCAATTACACTTAGCTAATGCTACCCAGATTAGTTTATGCAAATCAGTAATTTAAAACAGATTTTAAATACAAAATTTGAAACTCCATAGGCTTGTCTTTCATATTATCTCTACTAATGTATACTAACATAGCATTCAAGATCATAAGGACTCTTATAAGCTTGTAATACACGGCTTGGGTAATGAGTTGGATATTTGGATAACTGTGTGATTTAAATCACCCATAAAATATACATTTGTTTCCAGACCCGATAGAACATAAATTAACATTCCCCTTTACAGAACAACCCCCAAACTTTAGAATTGCTATCTTCTTAAAAAGAGTTTAATTTATTCCATACCAAAAAAGTGTTAATTTATTTTCATTACTACTATATTAATTATATTACTAGTATTTTAATGATACATTATAATTAGTCATAATGTATCGCTAGTATTTCAATGATACGTAGTAATTAGTCATATACATAATATGAACCATTCATTCTGCTTCTTTTTTCTAAATGATATATCCTAAGGTTTTGTCAAGGCATTTGTCATTTGCCCTAATGGCATACCCACTTAATAGTAATGAAGTTGAGAACATAATAGCCAAATTTTTAGAACAAGTTGATGAAACGAATAATAATGATATTGACATAGAATACGATAATTGTGAAACCCATGGTTTTATTTGAAAAGGAATTCAAAAATTTGTGCCAATTTGAATTTTTCAATCACTTTAGAGTAGAAAAATTCATTTTTGAAAATTTCTTTTTAATTTTTTAAAAAAATGTTTAATCTTTAAAAGATCAGATCTCCTAAAATATTATGCATTTTTTTTTTCTTTTTCCCTTTTCTTTTCTTCTTTCTTTTTCCTTTTCTTTCTTCCCTACCCATACAACAAAGAACACCCTCTGCCCCTTCCCATCCATCTGTCTTAGGCCGTCGCTGCCTACATGCTCTAGCCCACCGTAACAACCGTCACCCAAAGTCCTAGCCATTGGATTGCTGCCCCCTCACTCGTTGCTAGCAACCCAGAGCCAACCCAAGGTCACTACACCTCCTTGGCCTTTGGTAGCCAATTCTAGCGTTGTTTGCCAGCCCTTTCTTTGGCCAACCACTCCACCGTGTTCCCCACACCAAGAGAAGGAAAACCTACTTCTCCTCAAGCCCAATTGTTGTTAGAAAATCTGACCACCAACTGCTTCTCCTTGTCTGTTTTGCTCTATTTTCTCGTGAACCGAGCTCTATTTTGAAAAACCAACTTTGAAACGGTGATCCTCACAACTAGAGCTTCATTTTGGTATGGTTCTCCGCCACCTCCTCACCAGTCAACATTGGTCAACGCTGGTCAACTCTCGATCCACAACGGTTAATGGTTGACCTTGACGACCGAATTAGGAAAATGTCATTCTAGCTTGTTTTTGACATTCTGGACGCGTTCGTAGTGCTGAATTTGCAAGACAGAATTATGAAGGCTAAGTTTGGTAATTCAAAGATTCAACGGACTACTGTGTTTCAGATCTTCTTGTTGCCTAACCTCATTGACTAAGTCGATAAGGACTCTATTACTCATCCTTTGTGATATTTTAATTAATTAGTCAATACAATTCAGAATTTAAAACTAAATTAATTGGATTTCAATATATTGTTGTTGTTGTTGTTGTTGTTGTTGTTGTTATTGTACTTGTTGTTCAATTGATTTACGTACACTTTGATCTTGAGATTGGCTTTTATATTTATATTGAACACCTATACGTTTATTTTATATTTGAGATTTAGGTCAATGATATGATGTATGAGCTTGGCCTTGAAAATGGAGTTTTATGATATGATTATTGTGGATAGAATTGTGAATAATCTTGAGTGTCTTCTCGTTATGTGATATAATATAATTGCTCTAGGTGGTGCATCTTGAAGCTATAACGCACCATAATTTACTTGTAAATCATTGTCTTGCAGGTTTAAAAATCTTGGTTTCAAGAAAATCAAGCCATTTTGCCGTCAAAAACTAACTAACGTAGGTACAATGATTTAGGATGAGTTTTTAGTGGTCAGATGGGTTATAACCAAATCCTATAAATGTTGAAACCTTACGCGGCGCGCGTTAGACAAATCTTAAGGCTATCTAACATGTGTTTCAAAGTTATATCTCATGGGGTGCTCATTTGTTGGGCACAACAGACAGCATGTTTTTTTGGTACCATCAATGTTATATGGCCCATCTCACGGGATGCTCCTTCGGCACACAATAGACACGAAGTGCTTATTCAAGGCACGACAGAATATATTATAATCTTTCTTTCCTTCTTTTCCTTCATTAACAACCCAGGACGTGTGTGAAAAAATATGAGTGATGATTAGAGATTTTTGAATTGTTGATTTGCTTGATAAAGCATGAACTCAACAAATTGTTCTATTGATATGATAATTTGTTTGTTAACTTCATAAAGATTTTATATATAACATGCTAATAGTTAAAAAAAAGTTGAATAATAGATTTCCTACTGGGTACCGTGTGCTCACTCCCCTACTTTCCCTTTTTAGTTTAGTTGCTTGATCCTTGGTGTCGTGGATTGACGTTAATGCTCCTCACTATCCCATTTGGTACTCTCTTCCAAGATTTTTTATTGGTGCATGGATGATACATGGAAGTGAACTCTCCTAGTAGATGATTGATTATTTATAAACTCTGTTTATTAGTTACACTACAAGAAAAACTACATTTAACGACATATTATTTACGATATGTAATTTTTGAATGTCGTTAAAAAGTACATACAACGATATCTCCAACGAAGATATCATTAACAACATTTGAAACAATAATTAACGACATCTATATAGATGTCGTATTAAAGGTCTCCTTTTAACGACAATAGTTTAGTGTTGTTAAATTATTTAACGACAAGTAAGAGATGTCGTCAAAGCCTTGGAGATTCCACGACACCCCTTATAGACGATATTGGTCAAGATGTCGTCTATAAGGGATGTCGTGAAATCTCCAAGGCTTTGACAACATCTCCTACTTGTCGTTAAATAATTTAACGACACTAAACTATTGTCGTTAAAAGGAGACCTTTAATACAGCATCATATATATGTCGTTAATTATTGTTTAAAATGTTATTAACGACATTTTTGTTAGAGATGTCGTTGTATGTACTTTTCAACGACATTTAAAAACTACATGTCGTAAATAATATGTCGTTAAATGTAGTTTTTCTTGTAGTGTTATTTGAATTTATTTTTAGCACAACTACATAGCTGTATTTTCACTTATTTGATAAACATATATTTAAAATTTGTATATTTTCATTTTAACTTTTTTATTTGAATTTTTATCTTTTTATTTAATATTTAAGACTCTAGAGCATATTGAATAAATTTTTTTTTATAAATTTATGGGCCCACTATAGTTTCCAAGTATTTTTTACTTTCTAGATCTCCAAAAATATTTCTTTCAATTTAGTCACTACCCCCAGTTTTAGGTCGTAACAATAATATTGTTATCGAGAATGTTGACTTTACAAACATGGCTGATACTTATGATATGAAGTATAACTCAGCATTCATGTCAAAGTTTGAATTGCAAAAGGCATTGCACATAGTTGCGATGAAGAACAACTTCGAATTCAAAACAAAGAAATCGAACTACAAAGCATTGGTTGCACATTGCAAAGATGACAAGTGCGATTGGTATTTTAGAGCCTCTAGACTAAGAGGTGGACACTTGTAAAAAGTTAGTAAATATGTACGCAATCGCACTTGTACATTAGAGATTGTTCAATCGGATCAACGTCAAGTAAGTAGTATAATATTTAGTAGTTGCATGAAGGAGCGTTTTTCTAAAAAAGGTGGAGATAAGACAACCCCTAGGGACATTATTGACCACATGCGTCAAAAGCATACGGTTAATATTAGTTATAACAAAGCATGGAGGGCACGAGAATTGACATTAAGTGCTATTAGGGGATTACCCGATGAATCGTACTCATAACTACCATTTTATTGTTTGGCTTTGGAGTTCACTAATACTGGTAAAAGCTATTTTATGCCTCTCTTTTTTAATTTATGCTAGTTCCTTGTCTTTATTTATTTTAAGAACATCAAATTTATTTTATAAACTATTGCTGTTTTTAAATTTATTTTTAATAAATATTGTTGTTTATTTAATAAATGCAGGAACAATTACTGGATTAGTGACCAATAACGATGGTAGTTTCTTGTACTTCTTCACCTGCATGGCGGCTTCGATAATGGGATGGCACTATTGTTGCCTTGTCATATCTATTGATGGGACCCATTTGAAGAATAAGTATGGTGGTAAAATGTTGATTGCTAATACTCTTGATAGGAATAATCAAATATTTCCATCAGCTTTTACGTTCATGGGCTCCGAAAATAATAATTCTTGGAGTGGTTTTTGGTTAAGCTAAAGGAAGCAATAAGACATTGTGAAGATTTAGCAATTATTTCAGACTGGCACGATAGTATGGCATATATTGTTGCGAAAATTTTCCCTAATGCTCGACATGGCACATCTACGTACCACTTGTGTGTGAATTTAAAAACATATTTTAGAGATATAAAGCTTGTTAGTGCTTTTGACAATTGTTCCAGGGCTTATTGTATACCTGATTTTGGGAGGTATATAAGTCAGTTGAATGACATCAACCCATAAATACGTCAATATCTAGAAGACGTTGGGTATGTCAGATGGGGCCGTAGTTGTAGCGATCATAGCAGGCATGCATTCATGGCATCAAATATATCGAAGTTGATGAATAATGTTTTTAGAAAGGCTAGGGAATTTCAGTTTCGAAGTTTGTTGATTGTTGGATCAGCTTGTTATTAAAGTGGTTTACGAACAAAGGAATGGTGCTGCAAGTACTTTCATACCAATCACAAGTTCATACAATAAGATACTTCTCAACAATGTAAACGACTCACAGTCTATAGAGATACCTGTATTCAAAACAAAAAAACAAAAAACTTACCACTTATTCTAAGCAGAAAAAAAAATCTCATTAAGTTATGATCATTTTATTACACATTGCTCATTAATATAATGACGATTATTTTGATATGTTTTAACATTCAACTTTTCAATCCATTTGTCAATGTATTGGATTAACTTTTCAATTATATAATAATTATAAAAACGACATTTTTTTAACAGAGTGACCAGATTAATGTTCAACGCTTCATTGTCACTGATAGTGACTTTCGGTTTATAGTTGACTTGGCGTCAAGGAATTGCACTTGCAAGGAGTGGCAAACAGATCTTTTCCCTTATTTTCATGCTTGCATGGTTATCACAAGATCTAATCTTTCACTATACAATTGTGTGGGGAATTTTTATTTAACAACCCAACTTGTTGCAACGTATGCAGGGAGGGTGGAGCCTCTCGGAAACAAGCAAGACTGGGAGGTGCCTTCATCTGTTAATGAGATTAAAGTAATGCCGCCGGTTACAAGGCGACCAATTGGGAGGCCAAAAAAAGGAACTTATTTCTTCGAAAGGAGGATTCAAGAAGAAAAACAGGTGTGGTCGTTGTGGTCAGACTGGTTACAACAAAAATTCATGTCACAATAGAAATCTAATCCCAGCTAATGCAGTTCGAGCGCCATATAAGAAGCAAAAGATGTCTTCCATGGGATGAACTTTGAGCTTTTTTTCATTTTTTTTTTTTTATGCAATTACTTGTTTTCATTCTATATTCAAACATTTTTAATACGTTCTATGCACAATAAAATTCAGTCACGTTGTTGAAAACTATCATTAAATGCTCAAATTGAGTTTTGAGTTTGGTTATTTTTATCTCTTTTGGTTTGTGCATGGCTTACTTATTAAACGTCTTTGATTTGTGTCATAAAACTATGCAAGGGACTCACAATTTACAATTCTTTTTTATGATATATCATTACTTTAATGTAATCTCTCTCTTAGTTTAATTTAAATTAAATTAAACATCGATAGTTTGTGCATGACAAGTACTTTTAAGATTACATTAAATTAATGATATGTTAATAGCGCTTCTAAACACACAAAGGAGTTACTGTTTGATAGTTTAATGATACATAATTACATTAATAAAAAGACGCAGAAACCCAAAACAGAAATATCATTAATTTAAAGGCATAACAAAGTAATGTTAGTAAATTAACGAGACATAATTACATTAAAAAATCATTAAAGTCAATAATTTCTTTAAATTATTAAAAAAAAGAATAAAAACCAATAAATAAAGATAGTTGTTTATATATAGTTACCATTCAAAAGTCACCAAATAGTAGAATATTGTTAGAACATGACGAAAAGATCAGCTGAAAAAGGTAACTATAAACGTCTTACTCTTATGTCAGTATTTTAAAGAAAATGAAAAAACAAAAAACAAACACCTTAATCGCGGTCATGATATTATTTTGGATAATAACAAGAAACTAATGCTAAACATAAAAGTAGATGATGTCACAACCCGTCTTTTCGGGCTGTGATAAAACTCTTTCTTACTTATTTTAGGGCAAAAATTTAGGAAATTTTTTTTTTTAAATTGAAATAAATGATTTACTCACAACAATTTTGGTAACTTCTAAAATACTTTCACACACTTATATTTACATAATTATTCTTACTTTTACAACATTTTTCTGTATCTACGTTTTCATTTAGCAGTATTCTTATACTGCTTCGGTCTCCTTTTTACCCCTGATTAGGGTTTGGACAACCTCTATGTCTTATTTACATTCTAGTCACACATTTGTTTATATCACAACTCCACAATTAATCGTGATATAAAATTTATTTTATGGATATTATTTACAAATTTTTGAGTTATTAAACTCATAAAATCTGTATTTGACCATATCCAACATTATATCACATTCATCATGAAATTTAAAATCAATACCGTTTATTCATACGTTATCATAATTCTTTACAAAACTTACAATTTTTACAAAAATTAT
This sequence comes from Artocarpus hirsutus, assembly GCA_946598075.1. Lineage (NCBI taxonomy): Eukaryota > Viridiplantae > Streptophyta > Magnoliopsida > Rosales > Moraceae > Artocarpus > Artocarpus hirsutus. The sequence continues at coordinate 11,823 of CAMOHE010047126.1, read as the reverse complement.
ATTTCTAAGAGTAAATTCATTAATTAAACCTAATTAAATATTAAGTTTTATTAATGAAATTTTTTCGGTCATTACAGATGAGGATTTTTAATAAGTTGCTTCAACTTTACTTCGTTTGTGTGCATTGACTCATAAGATCGAAACTTGGCACTTCGGCGTTTGCTGGTTTCTCTTAGCTTCTTCCCTATTACCACATATGCCTGTTATATAATGGGCTTTCTAGTCTAACAAAATGAGGTATTTAGAGAGATTACTACATTTCCTTTACCTCCTGCAATATTCTTTCTTGATGGCAGTAATATCATTAAATTATCATTAAAATAATGACTATATAATTATATAGTATAAAATTTGATGTCATTCAAATAATTATACATCATTAAAGACACTTTAAAGATATTCTAAATATCGTTAAAGAGGTTAATTATGAAATCATAAATAGAAATTAAAAAAATTGAGAAAAAAATTACCTCTTTGGAGACTTGCTTTTGATTTCCATTACTAACTTCGAAATATTTTGAAGAATCCTGTACATCGTTTTTAAGTAATACTATCGAATATATTATTATAATGATTTCATATTATTAAATATAAAACAGAAACAAAAAACAAACAACTTGAACATGTACCCTATCATTCTTCCTTTTTGTCCTATTCTTATGATTAATGTTACTGTCAGATCCATATTCTTGTTCCTAAAAAAAAAAAATCAAACACGCTTGCTGCTTGGAAATAAAACTCACACTTATTACTTTTATAAGAAATCTATAAAAAAATAAAAAAGAAAGAAAGAAAAAAAAAAGCAACTTAAGGAATAATGAAACTTACACATGTTATTTTAATGGCAAATCAATAAAAAAATAAAAAGTAACCAAAACGACACAAACTTGAACATATATACCAGATCATCCATTCTCTTCTTTCTGTTCTCGTGATCAATGCTATTATCCTGTACAAATATGAAACGCAATCATGCATGTCACTTAAGCAATGATGACACCATCACATCTATTGTATTAATGACATATTCATTCAAAAAATAACAAAAAGTTTAAAAACCTGGTTATCATTATTTATTTTACAGAGTTGTTTAGACAGCTTCATGCACATTTGTGTGTCCATTGTTGCGAGGATATGGTCAAGACTATCAACAGAATGTGTCACCCTCATGGTTTGCAAATGGTGCAGATGGTACAGGTGGTTTACCACTATTGCACAGTGTATTTCCTTTACCATGGTAAACAAATTATCTAATTTAACACTAATTGCTTTTTGAGCCTTTTCAATTTGCATAAGTCTATCATTTTGCTCTTGATTCAAAGTTGGTGTCTCTTCAATAATTAAGCCACCGTGATTCATGATCATTTCATTCAAATTTACTTTACAAATGGATAGATACTCATCAATAACACCATCAAAAATAGCTATATACGATGCCCCCGACTCAAAGCTTGATGCAACTAAAGTACTTACCACAGCTTAAATTTTAAACAAAGACATGTTACAAACATGAAAGTTCAACAATGCTGAAACAAAAACTAAACTACTAAAGTTAACATTCAAAATCCTACTAAATCTAATAAGCGTAAGTAAAATAATGATAGTGCATAATAAATAACATCCATAATGCTACTAAATACTTTTAAAATCTAACAAACATTAATTTTTCTATTAAAAAAAACTAAAAACAAGTACCTTATCTAAGAAGACATGCACATTTAATTCACGAGAATCTAGTTGGTTATCTGAACTCCATCATAGGATTCATGGGAGCATATTATTATTCCACTTATGTGTAAAACCCATTTTTTGAAATGATGGAATTGTTTTATGCGCCCAAGCTACAACTGCAAGTGAGAATCCACAAATTCCATAACTATTAACAGTATTTCAAGAGTTGGTTGCTTTCTTGATACTTTCTATGGTCCTTGTGAACGCTTCGTTGCCCCATGGATGCTTGTTAAATAAGTTGTCTTTATCAAACATCTTCCAATGCTCTTCAGGAACAATTTGACTTTTTTGGTTTCCAAGGATTAGTGCGTGAAGGCAATACAAATACCACAAATTAACAATATCCTCATTACTGGCCTTAAGGTTGCCATCCATTCAAGAGGCTAATTCTATTTGTTGGATAGCTGCTTGTATTGGAAAATATTTTTCCTTTAATCTAGATTTTATCCCTGTTTATGTATATGTTTTTGACGTACCACAATTCAATCCGGTAATAAGAGCAAAATCCTTTATGCCAAACATTCAATATTCACCATCAATGTCAAACATAGCTCATCAGCTCTATTGTGAGCACATTGCCTTATGATAAGCTGATGAAGAATTTGTGACAGAAATTTTCCAATCCTTATGTCCAACAAGTGACCAAAACACCATTTTTTGAATAGTAATTTTTGTGAATCATTAAGTCTAGATTTAAGTATTGCAATTACTTCTAGTTTTGAATGCATAATTTGTTTCAACTTCTATTATTCCCTCAGTAAAAGTAAATTACGATTCTGAAATAAAATGTGAAATACAAAAATTACATAAAAATAAAATATTAAATTAATCACACTATAACACAATATATATTAAAAATAAATTACTTAGATGACCAGAAGCAAAAACCGAAGAAAAGAATATCATTAATTTAACAATATATATTGAAGCACGTCAATAATTTTCTTTTGCAATACAAGAAGCATAAATCCAAAAAAAAAAAAAAGAAATATCATTAATTTAATGAGATAACAAAAGAATGCCGGTAAATTAATGAGACATAAGTACATTACAAAAATCATCAAAGTCAGTAACTTTAATGAATTAAAAAAAAAGGTAAGAGATAGCATGTCATTAACTTAAGGAAACATCAACTACGTTACAAATCCAAAACATTGACACTACTAAAAAAAACATAAAAGAATAACATTAACAATCATTAAATTTATGGTAAAGGAAAATATTACCCACCCAAAAAAACCTAACACAGTTAAAACAAAAGAAAAGGAATAACATAAACAATCATTAACTTAATGATAAACGATTATACTACCCACCCAATAAAAGTTCAAAAACCTGTATACGTAGTATAAAGAACGTAATAATATCAAAGACTTGGCAAACCATAAAGACAAGAATGTTATATAAACATATTACTAAAACACAAAAAAAAAAAAAAAAGAAGGAACATAGAACCCTCAAACCATTATAAAAAATCTGGCACAATTGCCAATTTAAAACCACTTGTTTAGAATTCTTACTAACGCATGAACACCTATTGAGGATTTTGAATCGCTAATGGATGATTCAGTCTTCTTTTCTATACCATTCTTCCAGCAAGAGAGAAATAGAAGTCGTGATTCTAATTTATCGATAAAAAATCGTTGCTTTTAATTTAAGTAAACTTGGTACTTTATTCTCCACGAGTCTTTGAAATTGGTATTTATGTCTTTGAGATGATAAACAATAACACTTGACATTACTTCTTTAAGAATAACGAGGGCTTTATTCTAAAATTTTAAATTTTAAAAATATTATTTTAAATAATTTAAATTTAAACAACAAACACCTTAGTTATAAGAATTTTTTTAAAATTTAATGACATCATAATCTATTTAAAATCTTAAATGCATATATTATTATTACTTTTAAAAAAATTAAAAATAAAAATATTATTATTAAAGTCATTAATATTTTTATACATATCTATTAAGATATATAAATAATTTTTTAAAAAATTAAGATATATATTAACTTTACTATTAAAAAAACAAAAAAACAAAACATGCGTCTCATTAACCCCAAAAAATCCCATCAGGCCCAGCCGGATCCGACAGCCTCCAATCCTTCTCCGTATGCGCTGGATAACCTAGTGCATCCTATCGGCGCACGATAGCCGGCATCTTCTGTAAGTGGTTATCGTTCTCCACGGGATGCGCTCTACCCTCCCCCCTAAATTCCCCGCCACTTTCACTCTCAATTCACACTTTTTTCTTCTTTTTCTTCCCTTTTAATCTTTTCAGTTCGTTCTTGACCGTTAAAATAAAAGTCACCCATTTCAGGTACGCCTCTATATTCATTCTCTCTGTAATATAATATACGTTTGAATATGGGATTTTTTTTGTTGATTTCAATGTGTAAATGATTATGTAGTATTTTGCGTTTATTTATCTTTATTTTGATTTTTTGGGGTTGAAGATATAATGACATTTGATTTTAGAGGGGATTGTAAAGTACTTTTTAAGGGGTTTTGATCTGTTTTGGAGTGACCCATTTGAGATTATTGGAGTTTGAATGGATCAGAACGTGTTGGAGATCAAAATTTTTCCTCCAATCCTTTTTTTTTTTTTTTATGGTCTTCTATGATTGAACATTGTGGGGGTAGATAGTAAGGAGTAAATGAAAGTCGATACTGAGGAATAACAAGGAAAAAAAAATTGTCCATTTTTTATGAGAAGGCATAAACAAGTGATCCCCTAAAATAGATAAGTTTTTTCTTTTTTTCTTCTTTTTTTTTTTTACATAATAAAAGGTAGGGAAGTTACAGAAGATTGATTATCACACATGTTGTGAAAGTAAAAAGATGGGAGGAAAAAAAAGAGAGACCATTTTTATTTTTGTGAGCTTCTGAACTCTTAATTGGTATGAATATTTGGGGAAATTAATATTGACGGTTGTTACAAGAGCATCATGTTTTTAAAATACTTGCTATGTGTTTTTTTTTTTTTTTTCATGGCATTATGTATTGATATTCCTACTATGGATTTCGTTTTCAGGTTGCTTTTATACTTAGATTAGTCTTTGGAGGAAATATGTCTGAAAGAACAAGTCTAGTAATGGAATCTTCCGACAATGGGACAGATTTATCCCAAGACGATGTTGGCACAACGGGGGAAACCCCTGAAGACTCGATTTTGTCGCGGCAGACGTCAGTGAACCTCGTTCCTTTTATTGGCCAGAGGTTTGTGTCTCAAGAAGCAGCGTACGAATTCTACTGCAGCTTTGCGAAGCAATGTGGGTTTTCGATCAGACGCCACCGCACTCGGGGCAAGGATGGAGTTGGCCGGGGAATCACGAGAAGGGATTTCACGTGCCACCGTGCCGGATATCCTCAGATGAAGCCGTCCGAGGATGGGAAGATGCAGAGGAACCGAAAATCCTCGAGGTGTGGTTGTCAAGCTTATATGCGGATTGTTAAGCGAGCAGACTTCGATCACGTCCCCGAATGGCGTGTCACGGGCTTTAGCAACAACCATAACCACGAATTGCTGAAATCGAATGAAGTATGTCTTCTCCCAGCCTATTGTGCCATATCTCCAGATGACAAGAGCCGGATTTGCATGTTTGCGAAAGCTGGTATGTCTGTGAGACAGATGATGAGATTGATGGAGCTAGAGAAAGGTGTTAAGCTTGGTTGCTTACCCTTTACTGAAATAGATGTGAGAAACCTATTGCAGTCTTTTAGAAATGTTGATAGAGACAATGATGCTATTGATCTTATTGCAATGTGCAAGAAGCTGAAAGATGAGAACCCCAACTTCAAATATGACTTCAAGATAGATGGCAACAACAGGTTGGAGCACATTGCCTGGTCTTATGCTTCATCTGTTCAGTCGTATGAGACGTTTGGAGACGCCGTGGTTTTCGACACGACTCACCGGCTGGAGGCCTATGATATGTTGTTGGGAATTTGGCTTGGAGTAGACAATCATGGAATGACTTGTTTCTTTGGTTGTGTGCTTCTGAGGGATGAGAATATGCAATCTTTTTCCTGGGCTTTGAAGGTAAGAAGCTTAAGGCATCTTACTAAGGCGATGGGCCATCAGCTTTTCATGATCAATTAGATATAGAAGTAATCCATTTAAATGAATAAAAACAAGAAAAAAAAAGGGTTCATTTGGTCATTTTCTTTTTTCTCATGTTTTTCTAGCGTGCCTTGTAAGGTAATGCATAATGACACGTAGAACTCTTACCCACTATAAACTAAAATCGGGTTTCCAGCACTTTTTCCCCAAAACTTCTTGGCTTTTAGGGACCTACTTTGTAAACTTTTGATTTTGACAATTTAGTCCCCAAGGTAAATTGTTGCAATGTACCCCATTTGTTAACTTTCCATTAAATTAAGGATTTGAATTTCGAAGATTTGCATCAAGATTTGAATTAGATTTAGAAATTCTTGGTTGGACATGGAATTTTTTTATTTTCACATGAGGTGCAAGTGAGCTTTCTGTCACCAATTTAACAGGAAGCTAAGAAAAATGAGACACACTGCAATAATTTGGAGAGTTCAGGGGCTTAATGGCCAAACTTAGAAATTTTAGAGGCAAGTCTCCAAAAGCCGAAAAGTTTTGGAAGGGGTAACAATACTAATACCCGTTAAAATTATGTGCCGCACTGACACCCGTACAGTTATTGCATCACTGATCTAAATAGCATTTTGTTCTTAACATAATAGTTTTTTTCCTTGGTTTTTAGTTGTCCCTAACATCTATGATGTTTTCAACAGACGTTTTTGGTGTTCATGAAAGGAAAGGCTCCGCAGACAGTACTAACGGACCACAATACATGGCTGAAAGAGGCCATTGTCAATGAAATGCCTCAAACAAAGCATGCATTTTGCATGTGGCACATCATATCAAAGTTCTCAAACTGGTTTTCCATGCTGCTGGGATCGCGTTATGATGAGTGGAAATCCGAGTTTCATCGGCTTTACAACCTAGAATTTGTCGAAGATTTTGAGGAAGGATGGAGAGACATGATCAACAAATATGGACTCCATACGAATAGGCACATTATCAGCTTATATGCACTACGTACTTTTTGGGCTTTAGCCTTCTTGAGACACTTTTTCTTTGCAGGAATGATGCATACATCTCAGGCAGAGTCCATCAACGCCTTTATCCTACGATTTTTGTCCGCTCAGTCGCAACTAGACCGTTTTGTAGATCATGTAAGTGGGTTAATTACTTAACTATACCTCTTAATTTTTTACTTCTCAATTTGTCCTCCTTTTTTCAGAAACTACAAAGGTATTCTTTTACTTTAAAAAACTTGTTTTGATTTCGTTCCTAGCATACTTTGTGAACAGACGAGATAATAATCTTCAATGTATATGGGAGAATATTTACTGATCAAAAAAGAATGAAATATTCTAATTACATTATCAAATTTCAAAATAAAGATCTTGAGTTTTATGTTTTTTAAAATGCTAACATATTTTTTTTAACTTTTTTCTCAAGATTTGTTTTTCCTGCTTTTGTTTTGTTCACAAGTGTGCGAGTGGTGAAATAGAAACAAATTTTAAAAATGCATAGGATACCTTTGTAATTTTTAAAAACAGATGGATAAATTAAGAAGTAATTAAATTTGTGAGGTATAATAGGTATGATTATACAATTAACCTTTAGTAAGTTCATCTTTCATTTCCATATTCCTACCACTTTTAACATCCTTTTTTAACAGTTAGCTGATGTTGTTGAGTTTAAAGACCGGGCAGGAGCAAAGCAAAAATTGCAACAGAAGCTGCAGAAAGTCTGCCTCAAAACAGGCTCACCGATCGAATCACACGCTGCATCTGTTCTCACTCCTCACGCCTTTGGCAAGCTCCAAGAGGAGCTTGCGCTCGCGCCACAGTACGCTTCAGTTTTGGTAGACGAGGGCTGTTTCCAAGTCAGACACCACACACAAATGAATGGTGGCTGCAAAGTGATCTGGCTTCCTTGTCAAGAGCACATAAGTTGCAGTTGCCACCAGTTTGAGTTCTCAGGCATTCTTTGTAGGCATGTTCTTCGTGTCCTCTCGACCAATAACTGTTTCCACATCCCCGACCAATACCTACCAACCCGTTGGCGCGATGCCAGCTCATCAACTTCTGCCTACGCCTTTCAGACTCAGGCCATAAGAGACCACTCTGGAAAGGTTCAGTTCCTAGAGTCCATGGCTTCCACTCTCGTCACAGAATCAATTGAGACGGAGGAACGCCTGGACGTGGCTTGTGAGCAAATGTCCATGGTTTTATCGAGGATCAAAGACCTTCCTCATGCAGTGCACAGCACGAATGACTCCTACAATTGCCCACCGGACTCATTGATTCTTCAGGATGTGGAAGACGCAGATGGAATTGTTCGGTTCGCAATTGGGAATCCTCATGAGTCTATTTCCTCGGGAAAGCTCAAGGAAAGAAGAGCAAGAGATGGGGTTGATATTGGTAGGAAGAGAAGGCATTTTTCAGGGCCTTGTTGTGGACAGTTTGGGCATCATGATGCATCTGAGTGTCACCTAATGGGAGGTGATCAATTGAATGGAGAGGCACTTGGCTACTTGTAGGATATAGCACTGAAAATGAAAGTAGGTGTATAAACCAACGGTGGATTTTAGTGTCAACCTTAAGTGGTTGATCTTTTGTCCTTGCAAAGTCAAAAATTATTATTGTTATTATTATTATTATTATTATTATTATTATTATTGTCAACTCTTCCAAAGAACGCGGATTTGGGCTAAATTCTAGGCTTGTATCCATTGAGCCATTTGGAAATGTGGAGATGAGCTCTTTTTGAGAATGCTGGAGAAAATTATCCTCTTTTCTGTTATAATATGATCAGTTTCATGAGAGTTCAAATTTCCGGAGTATCTTTCAAATTAAAAGAATATTTTTAGAGTTGTTAAATTAGGGGAGAGAAGTTAGCGTTGTGAAATATTATGGAACAAACATATATTGGTACCATAATCATAAAAAAAATTTGTTTATATTTTGCTAATTTCCTTTTTTTTTTATTTCTTTATATTTTGCTTAAGCTAATGTTTTAATCATACAGCGTGACACTTTTCCATACACCTTCTATCTACAAGCGCCAAGGTTCAAGCAACTTTCAAAATACATTCTCAACAATTTGATGTAGAAGTACCAGCTTGGGAATAAGAATATAGTTCTGCCCCTTGTTCTCATTTGTTGATATATCATCTGCTTGAAACCTTAGTTGTTCCATATTCCTGCTCTAGACACATTTCACATCATCATTACTCTTCAGTCATGTTCTTTCTTTTACAATATATTTATACATATATATAAATTCAATTTGGCATCACAAAAGACCAGGACTTATGCCTTCCATACCTTAGTCTGCTTCATCTTCAGCCAGGGAAACCTTGCTAAGCCTGCTCGGTAACGACCTGGCGGTGTTGCCCGAAATCCTTCTACCTCCGCCAGCCTGGTGATGGCGCGAGCCGAAAAGCGCTCTCTTTGCAAGCGCTTTCTCAAAATTTGAACTAGTTGCGCCTTTGGTGTTTGGATTTTTCTCTTGCAGATTCACTTGGTTGCTACTGGAGGAGGCCTCCATGTTCCCAGCATTGGCCTTAGCAGAAGCCATAATTTTTTGCCCCCTCAAAAGTGTGATGTTTGTAATTTGGGAGTTGAAGATTTGGTGAAGAATGGCAAAGGCTCTCCAAGATTTTAAATGGTTAGTGGAGAAATATCAGCCTATGATGGAAATAAGACGTGGGAAATTATCAAAGGAATATGTTTGGAAACAAGTGGGGTAAATGAGAATCAAGATGTAAAAGTTCTTAATTCTTACTCATGGAATATAGTTTTTTTCTTTTCTTTTTTTGCTGTCTTGTGCTGCAAGAAACAGAAGATGCACCAAAGGGTAATTGTCCACTTTTGCTTGTCTAATATATTGTAGAAGTTTCTGTCCAGGATATTTTTTCTTTGAGGTTTCGAATCAATCATTAGGAGAATTTAGTGATAAGGTTAACAAAATAAACTATCCGTTTGAAAGAACAGTTCTAACCATCAGTTCGCAAACCTCTAACATGCTACAGTTCTCAAACCAAAACCTTCCAACCATTCTTTCAAATAATCCACAGTTGTCATATTTTTATATCCTAATTGCAAAATGTATATAATTTAATAAAACATGAAGAAAATTTAACAATCTATAAATACACATTAACGTGTCAAAAATTCTTCTAATTATTAATGGTTTTGTACCAAGGGATATCTCTTTCTTTAATGGAGATTTCAAAGAATGTTGCTATTTTTCTAGTGCCTTTAATTTATTATTTTTTAAAACACGTTTTTGTTTGATTTGAAGGATGAAAAGATGTTTTACTACGTTTAAAAAAAAAAAGGGAATATTGCAAGAATCAATTTAGCGGTTTGCATTTTGCACAACATGAAGAAAGTTTTCAAGTGGGAATATCAACTTCTTGAATAAGAATATAATGACATGAACATTTGCATAAATCACAATAGCATAGTCAACTCCTCAACCAAAACTTAAAAATGGGAGTATAAAAGAGAAATGCCAAGTGTCTTGATTATTAGCCTAAACTTTCATGCCAACAAATGGGGACTGATATTTTTAATCTCAATTAATGTGAGAATTTTTTTAACTCCTACAAATAAAAAGAAGATAAACAATTGTGGTCAATTTGTATTTAAAAAAAATAAGGATATTATAAAGAGGCTCATGAACAATTGTTTTTGCTTGGAAGCTTGAATGGGACACAAAAAATTTATTGGTTGGAATTGAAAGATAAACAACTTTTTTTTGTTGTTCTCTTTCTTTTTTTTAAACACTCCATGGATATGGGTTTATCTGATCAAATCTTGAGGACAGATAGGATGTATATCATGCATTTTTTATTTGGTAAAATTAGATTGAACTTTTATATGTTTTCTCTTTATGAGGTTGAACTTGCTATGTGTGCAATCTACTAGATTCTTCCCTATATATTTCATCACACACGTGGGAACCTAATAAAAAAATAATATTTGTTAATATCAATTAAAAAAAAAAAGATGTTAGTATTAGCAAAAAAACCAGATCATCAAGCACCAAACTTGTTATATATTGCAAACCGACATCCAATATTCGTTATTCTTGGTCTCTTTTGTTCTTCACTATCGCTAGTTTACACACGAAATCAGTTTTTTCAAAATTTTTGGAGCTTTGATACCCATATTTGTCAACATTTGAAGGCTCATACTTAAGAAAATCAAAAGCCTATGAAGAATACTACTCACCCTCCATCTCGTTTTGTTTTTCTTACACACATGCACTTTTTCTTCTACACCCAATATAAATCTAACATTATAACATACCATCATGATATGATAATTTGTAGGTTTATAATTAGGCCTAATGTTGAAATATCTCAAAAGGGTATATATAACTAAAGATTTTAGGCCTAAATTACCACTAGACTTATTAAGTGAGGACAAATTTTTTTTTGAAGTTGCCTTCAACTTTCTATCATCATGATCAAATGACTGGCTATTGTTTCTCAAGAAAGATTGATTGCCTAGCTTGGCCCATAAAGGCTCAGTCACAATTCTATATAATATGTGCATAGAGAATTCACAACATAAAGCCAAAATGTACTTGGGTTAGAAAGAGGGACAATTACAAAAGGAAAAAAAAAGGGCCAAACTATACACGTGTCTCTCCATATTCAATTGTGACTACATAACTTTTAATTTAAAAAAATAAATAAATAAATAAAGAAGTAAATGTGTGACTTTATCTTTTGCTGGCAGAATACCTTTCTAGCAAAGTTTTCAGAACCAACCCTTGTCCCCTATATGTGAATACTTAATCAAAATGCCTATAATCCCTTTTGGGAACCCTTGCCCTTTAAGCAACCTTTGCTCTAATCGATTCTCTAATAACTAATTCCCTCTCTCTCTCTCTTTTCTTGTCATTCCAAAACCCTAAAAAAAAAAAAAAACTACTAGTCTTCTTCTTTTCCCTCTTGAGGTCTGCCTACATGAATTCTAGCTCATTTTGGACGCCAATGAAATGCCGAAAAACATGGCCGTCACGCATGCAG
>CAMOHE010047125.1:43789-86680 GCA_946598075.1 Artocarpus hirsutus | reverse complement strand
CATGACTTTATTTTCCTTTGGGTTATAGAAATAACCCCTTTTAGTCCCTTTTGGATATCCTCCAAACACACAAACTTTTAAACATGCTTTCAACTTGTTTGCATCTCTAAACAGGACATGAGCTGAACATCACCATATGCGAATATGGTTTAAAGATGTCTTCTTACCCGTCCATAACTCGTCAGGAGTTTTAGGAACTGATTTGAAAGGCACATTGTTCAAAAGATAACATGCGGCTTGTAGTGGATAAACACAATGATGAATAACTCATCATGGACCTGACTATGTCCAATAAAGTCCTATTCCATTTCTTTACTACACCATTCTACTGCGGAGTGCCCGATGCAATTAAATGGGATAAAATCCCATCCTTAATAAGTGTCTGAGAAACTCATCATAAGGGTATTCACTACCACAATCGGATCAAAGTGTCTTTATGGGTCTATGCAATTGCTTTTCCACTTCAGCCTAAAACCCCCTAAACTTGTTAAAAGTTTCGCTTTTATGGTGCATTAGGTACATATACCCATACCTTGAGTAATCATCAATGAAAGTGACAAAATACTCGTACCCTCCTTATACCTGGATGTTCATCAGTCTATAAACATCACTATGCACAAGTTCTAGAACCCTTTCAGCCCTATTGCCCTTAGACCTGAATGGTCTTTTGGTCATTTTATCCTCTAAACAAGATTCACATTGAGGTATAGATTCCACCTTTAAGTGACTTAAAAGTCCATCATTTACCAATCTTTGAATCCTATTTCAGTTAATATGGCTAAGGCACAAATGCCAAAGATAAGTCTTATAAGAGTGAGAAGTTTTAAGTTTTTTAGATTTATTATCATTTATCTCAGCATTAAGCAGTAAGTCCATCTTAGGTTTGATAAAATATAGATTATTTTGCATCCATCTAGAACAGATAAAAGATTTGTTTTTATGAATCACTACTTTATTATTAAAAGAAACCAAATAGGAGTCTTTAAATAAACAAGCTATAGAAATTAAATTCCTTTTAAATTTAGGAACATAAAATGTCACGCCCCGGAGTACGGGAGGTGAAGTGGTAGATTAATTAAATTAATTAAATAAGGATTTAGTTCAAAACAAAGTTTTAGAATTTAATTTATAAATAAATAAAAAAAATGTGATAATTTTAAAAAAAATCTTTTGTGATGAGCAATCATAATATTTAAACAAATAAAGAAACAGTAAAAGTAATCAAAATATGAGGTGAGGCGGAAATGGGTGCACACACACAGTATTGGCAATATTACAATACAACCATAGTCCAGAATAAAAGAAAAGTTAAGTTCTTACATGCCTTGAATTTTTGTAATACAACCTACCCAAAATCTTCTATTGGTCGCAAATCTGGTCAGCGGACCCTTCTTCGATCCTAAACTGATAACCACCTATGGGGTAAGATTTTAAAACAAATAAAACATGAGCGAAAGGCTCAGTAGGACTATAATTTTGAAAATATTTAACTTTAAAAGAAATTTCATAGATCGAATGAAGACATAGAAAACGAATTAGAACAAGTAATTAAATAAGTAGATGGAAATTTCATAAAAACTTTATCTCACCAAAACAATTTAAATAGGTTGACCAGAAAGAATACCATTTTCTTTTCTTGGACAAACCATATGTAATTCACCACCGTAGTGGCCCAATTGGGTTTTGGAACCTGCCCCCAAGGTCGTTCACTACACGACCCGATCTCTAATATGGCATCATGCCTGTAAATCTTTTTATAATCAAAATTTCTATTTACCAAATATAATCATTAACATTTATTATGAGGTTTATTATGAAAACACCTCAACCTACTGTTTAAGAAAACAATTAACAAGAAATCCTTTTTCAACCAATCATTGAAAAACATTTTATTAAAAATCACTTTGAGGCCAAAACATTTAAAATTGGCTATCAAAGAAAGGGTAAAAGTCCTACCTCAATACTCGTGTCGGTGTCCCACACTGTAATCCTGGTCCACTATACGTTAGCTCCGTGGATCCACGCACAACCTTAAATGAAAACTAGGTCTATTAGTATCTAACCCAAGATATCCTAGATTATTAAATCATCTCATGGTGTCCTAGTGTGCCATTTAGGTTTATAAAATCATTTTATAAAGTTAGAATTTGAATTGGGGTTCAAAATAGTGAAAACCAGAGAAAATCACAAAAATTGCACCATGCCCGGTCGGCCTGTCGGTCGCCCTAGTTCGGCCGGTCGAACTGCACAGTTCGGCCTGCCGGAGGTCCAAGTCCGGTCGGCCAAAGTTTCCTAGGTTCGGCCTACCGGTCGGATGAATCCGGCCTTCCGAACATATGAATCCAGCCTGCCGAACATGAAGTTCGGCCTGTCGATCTGGAAAAATTCTAAAATTTTTTAGGAACGGATCTCGGCCTCCCCGAGCCCAAATCTTCAATTTCAACCTGTTTTCTCAATTCTCAGGCATGGGTAATCATCATAATTGGTAGAAAAACATAGTAGATTACTTTTTAATGCTTTAAAACAAGTTTTAAACAAAATTTTTGAAAAAATCCAAAAATGAGAAAAATTTGAGAAAAATAAAAAATCTTGATTTAAATCCGTTTTTGATGAAACAAAGTTTATATTCAAGTTAATCTAAGTTCATCTAACCTAGATTGAAGGTTTTCTAAGCTTAGAAATGCTTAGATTTCAAAATGCAACAAAAATTGAAAAATTTAAAAAGTTTTGAAATTTTGAAAACTAACCTTGGATTAAGCTTTGATTCAAGTTTGTGGTTGCTCAATTGCATTCCCAAGTCTTCAATCCACATTCCCGAGGCTTGAAATTGAATTTTGATTCAAAAATTTAGAGAGAGATTGAGAGAGAGACAATCCGAGAGAAAGAGAGGAGAGAGAAATGAGCAAGTGATAGTGAGGAAGAGTGAGAGAGAGTGAGATTTATAAAGAGAAAGGAAGCAGTTTTTAATACCACGTCCCGCACGTGGTTTTCCAAAGTGGGACTTGTTGGTCATTTGACAAATGGTTTTATTTTAAAATTTAAATAACAATTAAAAATAATCAAGAATAATTAAAAATCACTAAAATAATCAAAAATATCATAAATTTAGAAATTTCACATAATGATCAAATTAAGCTTAAAATATTAATTATGGCACACTAATTCACCATTTAACACACTAATAATACTTAATTAATTTCGGGGTGCTACAACTCTCCACCCTTAAAAGAAATTTCATCCTCGAAATTTACAAATCGATTCAAAAACAAAACAAATGCTGATACAACTCCCGCATACTCGACTCTAATTCCAAAGTGGCTTCATCAACCTCATGATGCTGCCACACAACCTTAACTAATGAAATCTCACGACGACGCAAACTAATCACTTTACGATCGATAATTTGGATCGGCACTTCTTCATACATCGTGTCTTCCTGAATCTGTACGTCCTGGAACGAAATATTCTTATCCTGCTCAGGTGGACACTTTCGAAGCATCGACACATGAAATATTTCGTGAACATGCGAAAGTTCTGGAGGAAGGTTGAGTCGATAAGCAACCATACCAACACGTTGAATGATCTCAAACGGTCCAATATATCTCGGTGCGAGTTTTCCTTTCACTCAAAATCGCGAAATGCCTTTGCGAGGCGATACCTTTAGAAGAACAAAGTCTCCAACCTCGAATTCCAAAGGTCGACATCTTCTATCCGTGTAACTCTTCTGCCGACTCTGAGCTGCTTTCAGTCGATCCTGAATCACGACGATCTTTTTGTTGCTATCATGAATCTCATCTGGTCCAAGAATAACTTTATCTTTCAGTTTGGCCCAACACACTGGTGATCGACACGGTCGTCCATATAATGCTTTGAACGGTGCCATACCAATACTCGATTGATAACTGTTGTTGTATGCAAATTCCACCAAATGCAAGTATTTTTTCCAGTTCGCGCCGAAGTCCAATGCGCACGCATGTAACATGTCTTCGAGGATATGGATAACCTACTCAAATTGCCCATCGGTCTGAGGATGAAACACTGTGCTGAAGTTCAAATATGTGCCCATGGCCTCCTAAAAGCTCCTCCAATACTTGGCATTGAACTTTGTATCCCTACCTGATGTGATGGACAAAGGAACTCCATGCAATCTTACTATGTTCTATAGATACAATTCCCCAAGAATCCTCCTCGAACATGGCGATCTGAACGAAATGAAATGAGCTGACTTTGCCAATCTATTGACCACGACCCAAATCGCATCGTGCTACTACTCCGTCCTTGACAATCCGATATGAAAATCCATTGTCACATGCTCCCATTTCCACCCTAGAATAGGAAGTGGTTGAAGCTGACCTATTGGCTTCTGATGCTCGGCTTTCACTTGAAGAAAAATCATACACTTGGCCACGTATTCTCGAACATCCTTCTTCATACCTCTCCACCAATATTGCCTCCTAAGATCATGGTACATCTTCATGCTTCCAAGATGAATGGTGAACTAAGACTTATGAGCTTCATCCATGACGGTCTTTGTTACTTCTGCAATTGCTGGAACTGCAAGATGCTCCCCGAAGTACAATGATCCATCCACATGTATCCTCCATTCTTTGAACTGCTCTCTGTTCTGAATTTGCATCTAGATTCCCTGAAGATGCTGGTCCTGCCATTGATTTTGCTTTACTATCTGAGCAAGAGCTGGGGTTGTCTCCATGTGGTACACCGAAATGCGATCGTAGTCTTTATGATACTGTAGCTTGAACTAACTTACTGTCGCATCCCTTTTCCAATCTTCAAGAGCCAAACATGCAAGTATCCTTGAAGATTTTCGACTGAGCGCATCTGTAATGACGTTAGCTTTCCCGGGATGATACTACAGCATGAAATCGTAATCCTCCATGTATTCTATCCATCTTCACTGCCTTAAATTCAAATCCCTCTAAGTAAACAAATATTTTAAGCTCTTGTGGTCGGAGAAAACCTAAAATGTTGCCCCGAAAAAATAACATCTCCAGATCTTCAACGCATGAATCACCGCTGTGAGCTCCAAATCATGAGTAGGGTAATTCCATTTGTGAGGTTGTAACTGTCTCGATCCATATGCTACCACGCGTCCACGTTGCATCAACACGCATCCAAGTCCACGTCCTGAAGCATCCGTATAAACCTCGTATGGCTCATCGCTACTGGGAATGATCAACACTAGTGCTGAGGTCAGCCGATTCTTCAATTCTTGAAAAGCAAGCTCACATTCTTTGTTCCACTAGAACCTGACATTCTTCCTAATCAACCTCGTCAACAGCGTTGCTACCTTCGAGAAGTCCTTCATAAGTTTCCTGTAGTATCCTGCAAGTCCCAAGAAACTACGGATCTCTACCACATTCCTTGATCGTTTCCAATCCACTATGGCTTCTATCTTAGACAGATCCACCGAAATACCATGCTTAGAGATGACATGACCTAGAAATTTGACCTCTGTCAACCAAAACTCACACTTTTCCTTCTTGGCATACAATTGGTGTTCTCACAGAGCCTGAAGCATGATCTTGAGATGCTGCTCATGCTCCTCCCAAGTCTTAGAATAAACTAGAATGTCGTCGATGAACAAAATCACAAATTGATCTAAGTAGGGCCTAAATATTCTGTTCATCAAATCCATGAAGGCTGTCGGAGCGTTCGTTAATCCAAAAGACATCACCAGAAATTCAAAATGTCCATACCGAGTCCTAAAAGCTGTCTTTGGAATGTCCTCTTCCTTAATCCTAAGTTGATAATATCCTGATCTCAAGTCTATCTTCAAAAAGTACCGCGAGCCTCCCAACTGATCAAACAACTCATTGATCTTGGGCAGAGGATACTTATTCTTCACTGTGACTCGATTTAGCTGTCGATAATCTATACACAACCTAAATGTTCCATCATGTTTCTTTGCAAACAAAACTGGTGCTCCCCATGGCGATGTGCTATTCTGAATGTATCCCTTATCAGCAAGTTCTTGAAGTTGCTTTATGAGTTCCTTTATTTCTGCCGATACCATCTGGTAAGGTGTTATAGAAATCGGTGCTGTTCCTGGGAATAATTCAATACCAAATTTGATTTCTCGATGCGGTGGTAATCTTGGTAGCTCGTCGGGGAAGACATCCTCAAACTCATCTACCACTAGAGTCACTGCACATCTTCTCGAAACACTAGGCTCTCCTTACAAATCCATGAAGATAGCATAACAAACTGCATTCTTTTGCCCTCTGAGACATGCCCTAACACGATGCTCACTCATTAACCGATCACCACCACCCTGGTAGGTGATTACTATCCCTCTATCAGATACTAGGGTTACTTTCCTAAGTTGGCAGTCCACCACTGCACTGTATCTGGACAACCAGTCCATCCCTAGGATTACATCATAGCTTTTCATGGGGATTACAATCAAATCACTTTTCAAAATCTCATCACTGATCTTTATTTTATAGGCTTTATAGACACTATTTACACACACCCGCCCCAAGGGTGAAGCTATAACTAAGGGTTCACCAAACTCTTCTATTTCTAATCCCAAGGCATGTACAAAAGAGCTTAAAATGAGAGAATGAGTGGCACCAGTATCAAATAACACGTGTGCTAAAGATTGAGAAACCATAATCGTACCATCGACAACTACGTTACTGGTCTGGGCATCTGAACTTCCTGATGTCATCATGTGAACCTGTACTGGAACTTTCCCTTTTCCTCTATTAACATTGCTTGACCTGGGGTTAACTGGTCGATACTGCTGCGATGATGGCAACTGCACACTGGCTGTACTCGGTGCTTGGTACTGAGGGATGTTACGCTGAAAGTTCTGCGGTTGGTGTCCTTGCACTGGATATGATAGTTGCTCAGGAGAGAACTGATGGAATAGAAGTTGAGGGTACTGCTGTGGCTGAGGTAGCGTCTGAAGCTGGGGTTAACGACTAGCTCCTTCTCCGGTCTAAAATCCTATGCGAGCATTCCTGATCGGGCAATTCCTCTTGATGTGTCTCGGCTACTGGCAAAAATGACAATGGAAGCTATAGGGGTTGTTGCGCCTACTGTTGGATGAACTGTTGCTGCCACTATTCACACCACCCTGCTTGTCCTTTCCTAGAGTTGGTCGACTGCTGACGCTCCTCCTGCCGCTCCTCTGTGGTCCTCCTGACGTTTTGGCTCGATTCTCACAATACTGTGCGTAATCATTCTCCACTGATATCGCTGATGACACAAGCTCTCCAAAGTTCCTGAGTTGCAGAGCAACTATCTGTCTTTGAATAGGGGCTTTGAGTCCTTCCTGAAATTTGATGCACTTCTCACGCTCCGATGCCACTACAGATGGAGCAAACCTGGCCAATTTATTAAACTTTGCTTTGTATTCCCAAACTGACATATCGCCTTGCTGCAACCTATAAAATTCTGCCGCCTTTTGATCCCTGTATCCCTACGAAAAATACCGATCATAGAATAGCTCCTCGAATCTATCCCAACTAATATTACCATTATTCTCCAGGCGTTTAGCTTGCTTCCACCATGTGTTAGCACCACCCTCAAACTTATATGCCGCAAATTCCACACGATACTCCACTGGCACACCAAGAGTATCCAGATGCTTCACAATCGAATCAAGCCAATACTCCGCCACCTGTGGGTCCCCAGTTCCGTCAAAAGTCGGTACAGATGCACGTCAAAATTCCTTAAAGTACGAATGCCGGTGACTAGCCTCAGAATCATCAGGTCTTGCCCTTGCTGCCATCTACCGAAATGCAGCAAACATAGCCCTCATCATGCCCTCATCATTTCCAAACTCGAAATCGGCTGTTGAACGACGTCTAGGTGCCATTCTCTCACTTCTGAAAATAAAATTTGGACTGTCAGTGGTATTTCATTGTCATACCTATGTGTGCACTATTCCTAAGGTTCATAACCTTGAGCTCTGATACCATTCTGTCATGCCCCGGAGTACGGGAGGTGACGTGGTAGATTAATTAAATTAATTAAATAAGGATTTAGTTCAAAACAGGGTTTTAGAATTTAATTTATAAATAAATAAAAAAAATGTGATAATTTTAAAAAAAATCTTTTGTAATGAGCAATCATAATATTTAAACAAATAAAGAAACAGTAAAAATAATCAAAATATGAGGTGAGGCGGAAATGGGTGGACACACATAGTACTGACAATATTACAATACAACCATAGTCAAGAAAAAAAGAAAAGTTAAGTTCTTACATGCCTTGAATTTTTGTAATACAACCTACCCAAAATCTTCTATTGGTCGCAAATCCGGTCAGTGGACCCTTCTTCGATCCTAAGCTGATAATCACCTATGGGGTAAGATTTTAAAACAAATAAAACGTGAGCGAAAGGCTCAGTAGAACTATAATTTTGAAAATATTTACTTTGAAAGAAATTTCATAAATCGAATGAAGACATAGAAAACGAATTAAAACAAGTAATTAAATAAGTAGATGGACATTTAATAAAAACTTTATCTTACCAAAACAATTTAAATAGGTTGACCAGAAAGAATACCATTCTCTTTTCTTGGGCAAACCATATGTAATTCACCACCATAGTGGCCCAGTTGGGTTTCGGGACCTGCCCCCAAGGTCGTTCACTACACGACCTGATCTCTAATATGGCATCATGCCTGTATATCTTTTTATAATCAAAATTTCTATTTACCAAATATAATCATTAACATTTATTATAAGGTTTATTATGAAAACACCTCAACCTACTGTTTAAGAAAACAGTTAACAAGAAATCCTTTTTCAACCAATCATTGAAAAACATTTTATTAAAAATCACTTTGAGGCCAAAACAATTTAAATTGGCTACCAAAGAAAGGGTAGAAGTCCTACCTCAATACTTGTGCCGGTGTCCCACACTGTAATCCCAGTCTGCTATACGTTACGCACAACCTGAAATGAAAACTAGGTCTATTAGTATCTAACCTGAGATATCCTAGATTATTAAATCATCTCATGGCCTCCTAGTGTGCCATTTAAGTTTATAAAATCATTTTATAAAGTTGGAATTTCAATTGGGGTTCAAAATAGTGAAAACCGGTGAAAATCACAAAAATTGCACCATGCCCGGTCGGCCTGTCGGTCGCCCTGGTTCGGCCAGATGAACTGCACAGTTCGGCCTACCGGTGGCCCAAGTCCGGTCGGCCAAAGTTTCCTAGGTTTGGCCTGCCGGTCGGATGAATCCAGCCTGCTGAACATATGAATCCGGCCTGTCGAACACGAAGTTTGACCTGCCGATATGGAAAAATTCAAAAATTTTTCAAGCACGGGTCTCGGCCTCCCCGAGCCCAAATCTTCAATTTCAACCTGTTTTCTCAATTCTCAGGCATGGGTAATCATCATAATTGATAGAAAAACATAGTAGATTACTTTTTAATGCTTTAAAACAAGTTTTAAACAAAATTTTTGAAAAAATCCAAAAATGAGAAAAATTTGAGAAAAATGAAAAATCTTGATTTAAATCCGTTTTTGATGAAACAAAGTTCATATTCAAGTTAATCTAAGTTCATCTAAACTAGATTGAAGGTTTTCTAAGCTTAGAAATGCTTAGATTTCAAAATGCAAGAAAAATTGAAAAATTTAAAGAGTTTTGAAATTTTGAAAACTAACATTGGATTAAGCTTTGATTCGAGTTTGTGGTTGTTTAATCGCATTCTCGAGCCTTCAATCCACAATCCTGAGGCTTGAAATTGAATTTTGATTCAAAAATTTAGGGAGAGATTGAGAAAGAGACAATCCGAGGGAGAGAGAGGAGAGAGAGATGAGCGAGTGAGAGTGAGGAAGAGTGAGAGATAGTGAGATTTATAAAGAGAAGGGAAGCAGTTTTCAATACCACGTCTCGCACGTGGTTTTCCAAAGTGGGACGTATTGGTCATTTGATAAATTGTTTTGTTTCAAAATTTAAATAACAATTAAAAATAATCAAGAATAATTAAAAATCACTGAAATAATCAAAAATATCATAAATTTAGAAATTTCACATAATGATCAAATAAAGCTTAAAATATTAATTATGGCATACTAATTCACCATTTAACACACTAATAACACTTAATTAATTTCGGGGTGTTACATAAAAACAATCTCGTAAAATTAAATTCCTATAATTATCAAAATATAGATGGATGTCTCCCACTGCTTCAGCTTAGACTAAGGATTCATCGCCCATTTGAAGCGTGAAGTCTTCATGAAGCAGACTTCTCGTTTCTTTGAATCCCTGCAAAGAAACACAAACATGATTAGTTGCACCAGAATCTATGACCCAAATATCATTGGATTCATCAATCAAACAAGTTTCTAAATACAGAAGATCACACCTATCTCCTTTGGAAAGGAAGTCCTTGCAATTCTTCTTGATGTGCCCGACCTTCCCGCAAAAGAAGCACTTAACCTTCTTTGGGTTCTTCTTCTTCTTTTTCTTGTTCTTGGTGTTAGCAAGAATAGAAGACTTCCCATTCTTAGCCCATTGTTTCTTTCCATTCCCAAGATTGGGATTGAAACTAGAAGTAGCGGCCAAATTAGCCTCACCACCAGTAAGAGACTCCCTGATCAGTAGTTTTATCTCCTGTAACTGTTTCATTAATTCTATTAAGGTCATATCCCGTCTATTGCTTTAGTTAAAAGTAGTTCTAAATGAGATAAACTCCTTAGACAGAGTCTCAAAGACCATAGTCATCTGAGTTTCAGCATCGATATCAGCTCCATTGGTTTGTGCCTCAGCGAAGTAACCCATGCCCAACATCATGTTCTCCTTTATAGATGTCCCTAGTTTTTGTTTACAATTAAGAAGTTTTCGAAGTGCCCCTTGTTACTTGTTAAGACCTGGCCTCTAAAATGTCTTCTAGATTATCCAAGATCTGCTTAGCAGTCTCATAATTCTCATGTTAAGCCTATAGCACGTTGTTCATGTTGGCCATAACATAGCAGCAAGCCTGATCATTTGCATCTTTCCAACGATCATATGTTGATCGTTGGTGGAATTTCCCATAAGCTCGAGAGGACAAGGGGCCATCAGCACAAATTTTAGTTTCTCAAAGGAGAGGACGATATTCAAGTTCTATTTCCAATCATTATAATTCTCTCTGGTTAATTAGTTTTTGTCAAGTATTGAAGATAAAGTGTATTTAGACATTTTTAATCTATAATAAAGAATCATATACCAAACATAAGCAAACATAGCATAATAATTTTGTAAGATAACACAATCATGTAAAACATACAAATGTGTTTATGTGTCAAAACCTTGAAAATATCACAACCTTACAACGATAATTTCTAACTCAAAATTCAACAAGCTCATGTAGTCATGCCAAATTCAATCAAGAACACAGATCCCCTCCTGATTAATATATGTCATCGAGGACCCATATAATCTAGCATATATTGATAATCGTTTCTTTAGCCATTAATTTTATTAACAGAGCTCCTAGGGGAGGTTAATAATTAACATGAGTGTATAACCATTATTTCAATATTTTATCCATGATTTATAATCACCACCTAGGGGTGTGCAACCATAAATCATGCTAAGATACTTTATCCTCTTGAAGATCTAACCTGGTACATGATGAAGTCCCTTCCTAGGGGTCGAAACCACCATGTTCTTCCTATAAACCAACGATGGAGGCCTTAGGTCCTCTCTTCGAAAACCTTCTCCCACTCAATCTTTTGAAATCAAGGTTTTATTTTAAGAGACATGCTTGAATAATTTTAATATGAGCGGCACTCCTTATTCTATTTGACATGTTATCAATATAAATTACATATCATATTATAATGCAGACAAGCAAAGCAATTAAGCAAAGCTACAAGCAAAATAATAATAAATAACCGTAATATTATGGTTCCACCCAAGAGAATAGAAAACAAAGATTACAAGAGAATAATCGAAACATTTTATCGATTCTTTATCCTTAAATCCTCAAGCTATACCCTTCTTCATGTAATGCCCATCTTTAAGTCTTTAGCCCCGTATAGATTGAATACTCCATATTTTCAGTCATATCCAAATTTAATGTTTCTTAGAATTGTCCCAAAAAAAATTAAAACCTTTTCTTGGAAATTTTCTAGCTCTCTACTGGCAAGCGAATCTAGGTGATCGGCCTGTTGGTCATGCCCATTGGCCTGCCGATCTTTACAGATCGGCTTGTCGATACAAGACAGATCGATGTGCCAAACTAAAAGTACGGCCTGTCGCCAGAGCCACCTGATTTCTGCCCTGCTGACGGCCTACTAAACCTCACATCCGGCCTGCCGATCTGTGACTATCAGCCTGTCAAAACTAGAGGTTTGGCATGCCGACTGAGCAAAGAGCACCCCTTTTTAGAAACTATAGTTTTTAATGCAATTTATCAATTTGATTTTCAACAACTAAAAAACATAAAATAAGAGACTCAGGGAATACTTGGGAACGTTATCATTCACCTTCTAGATCCATCTTCTCTGAATTATTATTTAATTTTAAAATTCTTAAATAATTATTTAATTACAAAATTCTTACAAATTTAAAATTAAATAAAATTCCTAGACGGAGAAGATATTCTGCCATCTAATTACATGAAAAACCTAGATACACATTTTAACCTCTAAGAAACTATAGCTGGTATAAATTTATTTATTAATAAATAATTTAATAATAATTTAATCAATTATAATTAATTAATAAACATTCACCACATAATCCATGACAACATATAAAAATACATGAAAACCTAGAGTGCAAACTCTCTATAAAATTAAATTCAAGCATAAGAGAGATCAATATCACATAATTTACACATATAGCACGATCACAAACTTGTAAATTTATGTAAAAACTATGGCTCTGATACCAATTATTGAAAAAATAGTACGTAGTGAAATCTAAAATTTTTATATCAGAGTATTTCCAAAACACAAATTTGACACGCTATATGCATAAATTAACCGGACCTTACTAACCTTGTATATGCCGAAAAGCTACCGCAATCAACGAAGAGAAGTAACGTTTTAGAAATACCTCAACAAACTAGCCTTCCTTGCTATTCTTATCCTCGATCAAAGTGAGTGTGAGCTTATGTCATTCAGCTTTTCTCTAGGTGGCTCTCCTTCCAACCAGTAGAGAAATGCACAAAGTTATAATTCGTAATTTGTGAATGATAGCTATCCTGGGAGTTATAAAGTCTCACTAACAGATTCTCATTCTAGATTTCTCAACTGATCTAAATAATAAATCAACTCACTCCCTTTTTATAAAGGTTAGGCCTAGGGTCAGTGTTTATCAAATAGGGTCTTAAAAATTTGGATCAGAATCAAACTAGGATCATAATCTAATAAAATCCACGTAAACATGTGTGATCTTTTTATCGCATGGCGGCGTGTCGATTTGTCTAACGGGCGTGTCGAACATGCCCTATCGGTAGGCCAAACTTGAGGATCAGCATGCCAAACTAGCAATAAAAATCTCAGCAAATCTTTTATTCTCCACCTAAGATTCTATAGGATAAAGTCTCAGTTTTAATTCAAATAACCCAATAGAGAAATTATCTAATTAAAACAACTTTATCGAGATAATCTATAGGAAAATAAATAAATTCTTGATAATTATACAAGTCCATCTTGATTTAATTTATTCAAAATTAAATCAACTGATAAATAGACAAGAATTATCCAATCCTAATAATTCAACAAGTTTATCTTGAATAAATTTTATCATAAAATTAATTCATCTGAGAAATAGACATGAATTATTTGATTTTTTTGAATTTCAACCAATCTGATAAATCTGACATAAGTCACTAATTATTGAAAAAGTACGTCGTATCGTCACAGGATTTATTATGAGCTAGCAAAGAGGACCTGATGGACCTATATAGTTTAAGCTCTCGATAATTATGAAACCCAATATCCCGTGTATACATTTCATAATTATCAGCTCTAAGGCTACTCCACTAAAAGCTTAGAACTGCACTCTCGAACCATATAGAATTACGAAGCCCATATAGTTAAGTCTTAATGACATATCATTATGCATCATATCTCCATAGGATTATCCATAATCGACTTAAGGACAAGTTCTATCTTACCTTCTCGATTGTTTTTCTCTTATGTTCCATTATCTTACCATCGTAAAACTTATCATCCAAAGATAGTATGCCATTCGGTTACACCTATGTATTCAAATGATTAAGCGCTCTAATTTTTCAATTACAAGATAACGCATATAAGAGAATATCAACAACTCCTAAAGAGGGGCTATGGATTCCATATCTCTTCTAGAGTAGTTGATATCCTCTTATATTTGTTATCTTGTAATTCAAAAACTAGAGCACCTAGCCATTTGGATACATAGGTGTAACCGAATGGTATACTGTCTTTGGATGATAAGTTTTTCGATGGTGAGATAATAGAGCATAAGATAAAAATAAACAGGAAGGTAAGACATAATTTATCCTTAAGTCGATTATGGATAATTCTATGGGGATACAATACATTATGATATGTTATGAAGAATTAGCTATTTAGGCTTCATAATTCTATATAGTTTGAGAGTGCGGCTCTAAGTTTTTAGTATAATAGTGTTAGAGTTGATAATTGTAAAATGTATATCTAGGATATTAGGTTTCATAATTGTCAAGAGCTTGAACTATATAGGTCGATTAGGTCCCTTGTGCTACCTCATGATAAATCTTGCAACGATACGACGTGTTTTTTCTAATAAATTGGTGACTTATGTTAAATTATTAGATTGGCTAAAATTTGATAGGATCAGATAATTCATGTTTGTTTATCGGTTGAAATAATTTTGAAATTAATTCAAGATAAACTTGTTGAATTATTAGGAATATTTATTTTCCTAGAGATTATCTAGATATGGTTGTTTTAATCAAATAACTTCTCTATCGGCTTATTTGAATTAAAATTAAGGCTTTATCCAAAGAATCTTGGGTAGGAAATAAAAAATTTACAAGGATTAGTTATTGTAAATTCGACAGGTGCCTACCGATAAAGTAAGTTCAGCAGGCCGAGCTGTCAGTTTGGCCTGTTGACTGAAAGATAATTTCATCACTCGTTTTTATATAATGTTATCAGATATTAATCCAGATTTGAACTTTTAAGGCCTTATCTGATAAGGAATGACACCTTGGTCTAACCTATATAAATAGCTAGTGAGACTCATAATTATTTAGATCAGTTGAGGAATTAAGAGTGAGCACTCTAATCTGTGAGTCTTCGAAACTTCTTGAGAGCTATTGTTCACAAATCACAAACCCTAGTTTTGGGTTTTCTCAATTAGTTGGATGAAGAGTCACCAAAAAGAGCTGTACAATGTGCGCCTATACGCACTTCGATCGTGGGTAGAGAATAGTAAAAAAGACCAACTGGTCGAGGCTTTTCTAGAATGTTCTTCTCTACACTAATTGTAGGTGCTCTTCAGCAAACAGGGTTAGTAAGATTTGGTTAATTTATGCATATAGCATGTCCAAACTTGTGTTTTGAAAAATACTCTGGCATAAAAATTTTTAATTTTTGCTGCATGTTATTTTTTCAACAATTGGTATCAGAGCCATGGTTTTTACATAAATTTACGAGTTTGTGATCATGCTATATGAATAAACTATGTGATCTTGATCTCTCCTATGCTTGAATTCAATATTTTAGAGAGTTGGCACTCTAGGGTTTCTATATTTATATATTGTCATGGATTATATGGTGAATGTTTATCAATTAATTATGGTTGATTAAATTATTCCTTAGAGGTTAGATTGTGTATCCAGGTTTTCTTGTAATTAGATGGTGGTCTATCATCACCATCCAAAAAGTATTATTTAATTTTAAATTTTAAGAATTTCGTAATCAAATAATCATTCAGATAGGACGGATCTAGAGGATGAATGATAGCATTCCAAAGGTATTTCCTGAGTCACTAATTTTATGTTTTTGAATTGTTGAAAATAAAATTGATAAATTACATTAAAACTGTATTTTCTAAAAAACATGAATCTTACTCGGTTGACATGTTGAACCTTCATGTCTGGCAGGTCAATGGTTGCAGATCGATAGGTTGGTCTTTAGGCTCGATTGGCTGGCCATCTGTGTGGCAGAAATCTGATGGCTTTGACAGTAAGGCAAACTTTCTTGTTTGGCAAGCTAATTTGTCATGACCGACAAGCCGGCCTATAAAGTTTGGCAGGCCAGAGGGTCATGACCGGTAGGCCAATCACATAGATCGACATGCTGGCAGAGAGCTATGGATTTTTAGAAAAAGATGCATTTTATGGTGCAGTTTTGATTTTATTTTTGGGAAAATTTTAAGAAACGTTAAATTTGGATATGATCAAAAATATGGAGTATCCGATCTATGTGGGATTGAAGACTTGAAGATGGAAAATACATGAAGAAGGATACAATTTGAAGATTCAAATATGAAGAATCAATAATGTGTTTCGATTTATATCTTGTAATCTTTTTTTTTCTTATCTCTAAGGTGCAACCATAATATTATAGCTATTTATTATTATTTTGCTTGTAGCCTTGCATGATTGCTTTGCTTGTTTGCATTATAATATGATTTGCCATATATGTTGATAACATGTTATATAGAATAAGGAGTGTCACTCATTAAAAATTGTTCATGCATGTTCTTAAAATAAAACCTTGATTTTAAAAGATTGAGTGGGAGAAGGTTTTCGAAGAGAGGACCTATGGCCTCCATCATTGGTCTATAAGTAGCACATGGTGGTTCCAACCCCTAGGAAGGACTTTGTCATGTACTAGGTTGGATCTCCAAGAGGATAAGGTATTTTAGCATGATTTATGGTTGCACACCCTTAGGCGGTGATTATAAATCATGGATAAATTATTAAAACGATGGTTATACACTCATGATGATTTTATTATTAACCACCACTAGGAGCTCTGTTAATAAAATTTATGGCCAAAGAAATGATTATTAATATATATTGGATCATACGAGTCCTAGATGGCATATAATAATCAAGAGGGGATCCGTGTTCCTAATTTAATTTGGCAAGTCTGCCCTCGGCGACATAATGAATTCTGAGTATGGAATTATCGTTGTAGGGTAATGATATTTCAAGGTTTTGACACATAAACACATTTGTATATTTTTCATGATTGTGTTATCTTATTAAATTATTATGATGTGTTTGCTTATGTTTGGTATATGATTCTTTGTTGTAGATTAAAAACATCTAAAAATGCTTTATCTTTGATACTTGACAAAAATCAATTAACCGGTGAAAACTATAATGATTGGTAACAGAACCTAAATATTGTTCTGTCCTTTGAGAAACCAAAGTTTGTGCTGACAACATCGTATCCTCCCGAGCCTATGGTAGATTCCACTAATGAGCAAATCCAAGCACATAATCACTAAAAAAATGCTAACGAGTAGGCTCGCTATTATGTTATGGCCAACATGAATAATGTGCTATAGGCTCAACATGAAGATTATGAGACTACGAAGCAGATCTTGGATAATCTTAAAGACATATTTAGAGACCAAACCTTAACAAAACGGTAAGGGGTGCTTTAAAAACTCTTAAACTGCAAACAAAGAATGGAGATGTCTGTAAAGGAGCATATGATGTTGGTCATGGGTTACTAGTTGAGGCTCAAACTAATGGAGCTAATATTGATGCTGAAATTCAGATGACTATTGTATTTGAGACTCTGTTTAAGGAATTTATTCCATTTAAAGCTACATTTAATTTAAGCAATAGACGAGATATGACGTTAACTAAGTTGATGAAGTAGTTATAGGAGTTCAAACTTCTGACTAGGAAACTCCTATTGGTGGTGAGGTCAACTTGGCGGCTGCCTGTAGTTCTAATCGTAACTCTAGGAGTGGAAAGAAGCAACAAACCAAGAACAAAAATTCTTCTATTCCTACAAATGGCAAGACAAGAAAAAGAAAAAGAAAAAGAAGAACTCAAAGATGCTTGAGTGTTTTTTTTGCGGAAAGGTCAGGTACATCAAGAAGAATTGCAAGGAATTTCTTTCCCGAGGAGGTTGGTATGATCTTTTGGTTGTTGAAACTTGTTTTGTTGAAGAATTAAGTGACACTTAGGTCATAGATTCCAGAGCAACTAATCGTGTTTGTGTTTCTCTGCAAGGGTTCAAAGAAATGAGAAGTTTGCTACATGAAGACTTCACACTTTGGATGGGCGATAGATCCTTAGTATTGGCTAAAGCAGTGGGAGATATCCATCTTTACTTTGATAATTATAAGAATTTATGTTTACGAGACTGTTTTTATGTTCCTAAACTTAAAAGAAATTTAATTTCTACAGCTTAGTTATTTAAAGACTCATATGTAGTGTCTTTTAATAATAAAGTGGTGATTCGTAAAAACAAATCTTTATATGTAATGGATGAATGCAAAATAATCCATATTTTACCAAACCTAAGATGGACTTATTGCTGAACACTGAGTTTAATGATAATAACTCTAAAAGACTTAAAACTTCTCACTTTAATAAGACTTATCTTTGGCATTTGTGACTAGGTCATATTAACCTGAATAGGATTCAATGGTTGGTAAGGGATGGACTTTTAAGTCACTTAAAGGTGGAATCTATACTACAGTGTGAATCTTGTTTGGAGGGTAAAATGACCAAAAGATCATTTGGGTCTAAGGGCAATAAGACTTAAGGGGTTATAAAACTTGTGCATAGTAATGTTTGCGGACTTATGAACATTCGAGCACGAGAAGGGTATGAGTATTTTTTCACTTTTATTGATGATTACTCAAGGTATGGGTATGTGCACCTAAGGCACCATAAAAGGGAAACTAATGACAAGTTCAAGGAGTTTGAGCTAAAAGGGAAAAGCAATTGGGTAAACCCATAAAGATACTTTGATCTGATTAAGGTAGTGAACACCTTTTTGATGAGTTCTTGGGACACTTATTAGAGAATGGGATTCTATCCCATTTGACAGCAACGAGCACTCCATAGCAGAATGGCATAGTTGAGAGAAGAAATAGGATTTTATTGGACATGGTAAGGTCTATGATGATTCATTCATCATTGCCTTTGTTCTGTTGGGGATATGCACTACAAAACACATGTTATCTTTTGAACAATGTGCCTTCAAAATCAGTTCCTAAAACTCCTGATGAGTTGTAGACAAGAAAAAGGACATCTTTAAACCATATTCACATATAAGGATGTTCAGCTCATGTACTATTTAAGGAAGCAAATAAGTTGAAAGCACATTCAAAAGTTTGTGTGTTCATAGGATATCCAAAAGGGACTAATGGGGGTTATTTCTATAACCCAAAGGAAAATAAAGTCATGGTTTCAACTAATGCAACTTTCCTTGAGGAAAGTTACATGGACAACTTTAAGCCTCGAAGCAAAGTGGTGCTCGAGGAGGTGACAAGTGATTCGATCACTCTAAGGGTTCCAGTAGAAACCACTCTAATCAGTGTGGAAAAACCAACCGGACCCAAACAACAACCTAAGGGGCTTCGACATAGTGGGAGGATTAGGCATTAATCTAAGAGGTATATGTTTAATAGTGAAGCCTTTTTGGTTGAACTAGATGAATATGATAGGGATCCTTACACTTATGAAGAGGCTATAGAGGATGTTGATTTGAAACTCTAGACAGAGGCCATGAACACAAAGATAAAGTCTATGGAGACTAATCGGGTCTGGGAGCTTATAGATCTATCCGAAGGGGTAAACATAAGGTGTAAGTGGATCTATAAGAGAAAGAGAGGAATGGATGGAAAGGTTGAAACCTATAAGGCTAGACTGGTAGCTAAGGGATACAAGCAAAAGGAAGGAATCGACTACAGGGAAACCTTTTCACCTGTAGCCATGCTTAAGTCCATCTGTATTCTTTTGTCTAAAACTACCGCTCTTGACCACAAGATTTGGTAGAAGGATGTCAAGATGGCTTTCTAAATAACTATGTTGATGAGTCCATTTATATGGAATAACCAAGCGGGTTCAAGGCTAAGGGTCAAGAGGGTAAGGTTTGTAAGCTGCTAAAGTCAATTTATGGACTTAAGCAGGCTTCTCATTCTTAGAATATAAGATTTGATCAAGTGATCAAGACTTATAGGTTTGCACAAAATATGGACGAACCATGTGTTTATAAACATATTAAGGATGAGAAGGTGGTTTTTCTATTACTCTATGTAGATGACATTCTGCTAATTGGCAATGACATTGGGGCGTTGTCATCTATCAAATTATGGTTGACCAAGCAGTTTGACATGAAGGACTTAGGTGAGGCTAATTTTATTCTCAGTATCTAGATCTTTCGGGATAGGAAGAACAAAATGATAGCTCTATCCTAAATGGGCTACATAGATAAAATTCTCAAAAGGTTTGCAATGCAAGATTCCAAGAAAGGTGGGCAAGCATCTAGGTCTGGAATTACTCTTTCTAAGAAAGACTCTCCAAAGTCTAAGGGAGAAAGAGTATACATGAAGCAGATGCCTTATGCATCGGCAATGGGTACTCTCATGTATGCCATGCTTTGCACACGATTGGATATTTGTTATGCAGTCAAGATTGGAAGTCGATTTTAGATTGATCTATGACCAAACCATTGGGTTACGATTAAGCATATTTTCAAGTACTTGAGAAGGACTCGAGGGTATATGCTTATGTATTCGGGTGAATATTTAACACCTCTAGGATACACTGA
This sequence comes from Artocarpus hirsutus, assembly GCA_946598075.1. NCBI lineage: Eukaryota > Viridiplantae > Streptophyta > Magnoliopsida > Rosales > Moraceae > Artocarpus > Artocarpus hirsutus. The sequence goes on along the minus strand of CAMOHE010047125.1, from coordinate 65,974 downwards.
CTCAGATTTTCAATCTTATCTAGATTCAAAAAGGTCGACTATTAGTTTTGTGTTTACTCTGGGCAGCAATGCCATTGTTTGGAGAAGTGTGAAGCAAGATTGCACTTCGGTTTCAACGATGGAGGCCGAGTATGTGGCAGTTAGTGATGCTTCGATAAAAGCAGTGTGGCTCTGCAAGTTCTTTAGGGATCTTGAGGTAGTTCGTGGTATGGATAAGGCGGTATCGTTGTATTGTAATAATACTATAGAGATAGCTAATGCTAAGGAACCAAGATTTCATAAGAAAAGTAAGCATATTAATCGGAAGTATAATGTGATAAAGGATTTCATAGAGGGTGGACATGCGGTGATATGTAAAATCATGTCAAAGGACAATTAGTTGATCCATTCATGAAAACACTAAGTGCGAAAGTATTCAAAAGCATATGGAAGCTATAGAGATACGAGATTCGTCATATTTACTCACTTAGTGTGAGTGGGAGATTATTAGACATGTATGCCCTAAGGAGTAAAAATGGAATATGTTTTTGGAGACATTTTTGTCAATAAAGAAATTATTTATTATTCATAAACCAAATTGTTGCCCTTTTTAGGTTCATTTTTGTTGGAATTATAATAAACAAACAAAAGTCTGAGACTATTAGTCTAAAACTTTAGAATCAAGCATATGATGGATAGATTATGGAAAAGACATGATTCTAAAGGTGACAGTCTAAATCATAAGATCCACAATCAAGGGAATAAAGTTAGGCGCTTTAATCATGCAAAGATTGTTACGTTGTCTATATCCCTAAAGGGAGATGGTTTTTCTTTGCCATCGGAGGTGAACTCCATGAATAGAAACATTGGTACATTATCATAGGTGACAATGTATTGGATCAGAACATAAAGTGTAATTGATTTGGTTTAACAGTTCTGTCTCAGCAAATCAATTCACTTTAGAGAATCATATGTGTTGTATCTTAATCCTGAGATGAATAGTGGGTCTGTTGTCTTGACTTATGTCTTTTGATGTACCAAAGAGTGACATCTACATTTTATGTTGGTATGCATACCAATACGTTGGAGGCATAACTCTTAATAGCATAGACTTGTTATTAATAGATACAGCATCCATAGCTCCTCTTTAGGAGTCAATGATATCCTTTTATATGTGTTATCTTGTAATTGAAAAACTAGAACGCTCATCCATTTGGATACATAGGTGTAACCAAATGGTATACCATCTTTGGATGGTAAGTTTTTCAATGGTGAGATAATGAAATATAAAATAAAAATAAATAGAAAGGTAAGACAAAATTTTTTCTTAAACCGCGATTATGGATAATCTTATTGGGATACAATACCTTATGATATGTCATGGAGACTTTAGCTATTCAAGCTTCGTAATTCTAAATAATTCGAGAGTGCAACTCTAAGCTTTTAGTGGATTAATGTTAGAGTTGATCATTGTGAAATGTATATCTAGGATATTGGGTTTCATAATTATTGGGAGCTTGAACTATATAGATCTATCAGGTCCCCATTGCTAGCTCATGATAAATCCTGTAATAATACAGCGTGCTTTTTCTAATAAATTGGTGACTTATGTTAAATTATTAGATTAGCTGAAATTCGATAGGATCAGATAATTCATGTATGTTTATCAGTTATATTAATTTTGTAAATTAATTGAAGATAAACTTGTTGAATTATCGAAAATATTTATTTTCCTAGAGATTATCTAGATATGGTTGTTTTAATCAGATAACTTCTTTATTGGGTTATTTGAATTAAAACTCAGGCTTTATCCAAAGTGTCTCGTGTGGGAAAAAAAAGATACGTAGGGATCATTTATTATAAGTTTAGTAGGCCAGTCTTCAGGTTCGACCTGCTGATGAAGAAAGTTCAGTAGGTTGATCTGCTAGTTTGGCCTACCAACCAAACGATAATCTAATCATGCATTTTTAAACGATTTTATCAGATATTGGTCTAAATTCAAATTTTTAAGACTTTATCTGATAAGGACTAACCTCTTGGTCTAACCTCTATAAATAGGGAGTGAGACTCATAATTATTTAGATCAGTTGTGGAATTAAGAACAAGCACTCTAGTCTGTGAGTCTCTGAAACTCCCTGAGAGCTATTGTTCACAAATCCGAACCTTAGTTCTGGGTTTTCTCAATTGGTTGGACAGAGATTCACCAGGAAGAGTTGTACTACATGAACCTACATACACTCCGATCATAGATAGAGAATAGCAAAGAAGACCAATTGGTTGAAGCTCTTCTAGAACGTTATTCTCTACACTAATTGCAGTGCTCTTCGACAAACGAGATTAGTAAAATCTGGTTAATTTATGTATATAACGTGTCAAACTTGTGTTTTGAAAAATACTCTAGCATAAAAATTTTTAATTTCCGTTATGTACTATTTTTTCACTAATCTATTCATGAATCAATACAACTATTACAATGAATATTTTTGTTACTAATACGTTTCCAAGCTTGTATAAAAGCATTCAACCAAATGAATACACTAGTTTGCAACGATTCAAAAGACATATTTTCACATATGCATAGTTTCGGCACAACGCCGCTGGCATGCTCTCAGTTTTACAACACCAAAACTGGCACCGTAGTGTCGACGCCTTGGCAACCTAACATGTAGAGGGGCAGAGAACCCAATGCCGAGGCCTCAATTTTGAGCTCTATAGCACTCCGTGCTGACTATAAATATATCAAAAATGTGTTTTCACTCATTTTAATATGATCTTTTGATCTCAAATATATTAGAAAGATATATTGCAGTCTCTCCAACATATATATATATGTACACCTCATGATTCAAAATAATGAAATCAACAAACATCACATGTTGTGCAAGTTATATTTGATGGATATAGAGCATAAGCATTCTATACCAATTATGAAGACAATGGATAGAATCGAACATTATATTTACTAAAAAAATTAATTGAAGATCACTTGGTGGGCATCACACCAATATATATATATATATCTATATATAGAATGTTCATGCATTCCATGCAGATATATATATTATGCTAATTATCATGAATATAAAGGATCAACTTTGACGATTATAATTTTACTTTTAAGTTTACTCACGGGTTTAATCACCTATAAAATTAGAGATGTAATTTTTGAACCAGAAAAATAAGAAGAATTATTGATTAAAAAATGGTAACCTACTCATAATTACTTCTCCAACTTTGTTTCCTCTTCTAGTTATGGACTATAATACTTAAATCAAGTTTAAGAATTGTATTTGGAAACAAAGGTTAGAAGGTTAAAAATACTATAGCATATGAGAGCTTTATATTGTAGCAACTTTTTACTTTTTACTACAGCATGCGAGAGTTTTTCACTGTTTGTTAGTTGAAACCAATTGGTTCTAATCAAAAACCAAACACTCAATTGCTCTGCTCCCATTAATTAATTTAATGAAATTAGAACAACACCCTTATTTGACCCATTATTTATGAATCATTTTATTAGTAATTAATTAAGTTATTATGATTGATATTCCTAAAATTTAATATAGACATAGAAAACAAAATATGATCTATTTTCCTTCCTAAATTAATGATACAGCAAAAGTCCAATACGCGTATCAATATTCTCACTTTCTTATCCTTTGCAATGTTTTTTTTCTGCTTTCTGATTTTCATTCTACGTAATTACACTCATGATAAAGCTAATCAATAGAATCAAATATGTATCTACCAAAAAATAAATTAAACATCACCTTTGTGGGGGAAATATATATAATATTTTTCATGAACTTCAGGCACATGGCAAATATAAATAATAAGCATATAATATATGAGTCTATAAAAATGCTTATCTTAACCTTTCCATATACCCTAAATGACTGCTTGACATCATGATATGCATGCATTGCATTAACAATTAAAATAAAAGAAGAGAAAACTACATGAAATGTGTTAGGATAGATGTCCATAGAGTATATGATGCTTTGAAATGGACATATGTATAAATAAATAAAGTAAATTTATTCATTATATTTACGTGTATGCATTTTGAATATATTAAGAATATCATTAAAATTTTATAATTATCTACGTGACTTTAAATGTTGTATATAAGCGTTATATACAAGAGGATAATATTCAAGGATGATAATTAGAATTTTCAATAACATATAATTGTTATAATTAATTATTCAATTAAAGTATGGAATATTTAATTAAGCGTTACTAGTGCAAGTCATTTATATTAAGAATGAAGCGGTCTTATCTGAACCATTAATGTATTGGGTCATTAAATGAATGCATTATGCATAATGAGATTATGTAGGACCAAAATAGGATGAGATATGAACACTAATAATTTCCATTAAATATAGCAAGTTCTAATCACATCGACTGATAGTCATATATAAGAGCATCTTAATACGAAGTTATTAGCAGACTCCTATTTATGGATTTGTGTCTTTGATTTACCCAATACAAATTTGAGAATCAAATTTTATTCCTTGAATCTTGGATGCATGATAAAGTAAGTAGCCGAGAATGTTAATATTACAAGATAGAATCTAACTTTTCTCTAACAAGAAGTAGATAAATAAGTTTCTTGAATATTGACTTGTGGCTTGAATAATAAGAGCACTTAACTCATAATTTAGTTCATGAATTTATTAGTCATTGGAGATTCAATGGCACTCAAGAATAAAGAAGTAATTAGAGAGATTAACAGATATTACCTAGCTCTAGTTATAAATTATTTATGGAGGATCGACTTAAATGTAATGACTATATCAAATGAACGGCTCTAAGAAATGAGTAAATTGAATATCTATAATTTCAAGAGTGTAATTCCAAGTATTTAGTGGGGCTACATTGGAATTAATAAAAAAGTAATATATTAATCAAAGAGTTTAATTAATATATTAGTTATTGGAGCTTGAAATTATGGGTCCATCGGTCCCTCGCATCCTTATAAATAATGTTTGGATAAATAGAATTATTAGTTTAAATAATTAATTTAGAATTATGAAATTCTAAATTAAATATCTTTCAAAATAAATTAATTATAAATTAATTTATATTTATTAAATAATTAGATTGTTTAATATATAACATAAAATAATTAATTTTGGTAGTCACACAGTGGGTGGGTCCCACTATATGGCGCGCACAATAGGAGGGCCCTACTATGTGCGACACCCAAGCACATCAAAGCTTGTTTATAAAGTTTCTATATTTAGTGTTTCTAATTTTGAATAAATGCAATTTAATTCAAATATGAAAAGTTTAATGTGTAGACAAATGAGATTAGGTAACAAGTTGTTTCTCTCTCCTCCTTCTCCTTAAATTGGTGCCATACATAAATAGAGTATTTGAGTGTGTGGTGCCTATTATAATGTAAGAATGGGAAACTTGTGTCTTTTAGTTTAATTAAATATTTGATATTAAAATTAAAATAAAGAGACCTTCCAAAATTAATTAGCTTGTTCTCTACAAATAAAGATCTCCTCTATTTATTTATGTAACACTTGTGAGTCTTGGAGAGATCGAGAGTACTTTGTAGAAAAACACTCACATAGGCATGTAGAAAGAGAGAAAGAAAAAGAAGAAGAGTATTTATATTTCGTGACTTAAATTAGTTGAGTGATCATTAAAAACTATATTCCTTTTATGCCCACACGTATGTCCATTATGTGCCGAGGACTAGGCGAGAAGGTGAGAAAGACGTTAGTTTCATAAATAGAGAATGTCCTTTACAATCCTTATTTCAATTCATTTCATCTCTTTACCAGTAAGCAAAGTATTTACATATTTATTTAAGCTCAAAATCAATATAATCTATAGCGTTTTAGAAAAGTTTTGAAAAAAAAATTATTATACACAATCTATACTATTACCATGTTTTCGCTATATTTTGTGAAAAACGTTTTTCAAAACCAACCGAATACCCCCTTATGGACACTTTTTATTAAAAAGGCCCTCATCTTGTTGACTTTTAAAAACTATTGCCTTTCTAATTATTTTTTAATTTAATTTATTATTTGACCTTTTTACCTTAATTTAAACAAACAAACTCTAACTCTTTTTCACCTTCTCTCTCTAGGCCACTCTTTCTCGATCTTTCTCCACTCTCTTTATCCTCTTTGCTCTATCTCTCAGACTCCCACTCAAGTCTCTGTTGACTCTTTTTCCTTGTTAGATCTCTCTCCACTCTCTCCGCCTCACAGATCCGATCAGTACTCCTTCGTCATGTATGATAATATTTGTGACGACAAGAAGGTGTTCGACCACCTCTCTAGATTCAATGTCACCATGATCATCGACGACAATGGATCTTGCAATGACATCGAAGCTAAGCCTAGATCTTGAGTTTGCCTGGCATCGCGATCTGACCGTTGTGAGTTCAAACGTGCATCATAATTTCACCGTCGGGTTTTGACCATGCCGCCATAGTCGTTAGTTTTGTTCTTGTTCATTCTTTTTAGTTTTGTTCTTCTTGAGGTATGTCGCATAACTAAACACACACAAAAGCTTTGTTTTTGTTCATTCTTTTTATTTTTTTCCTTCTTAACTTTAATCAATTTTTAAAAATGTTATATGCTTTATTTTTAAGAGTTGAGCAAAATACCTGAAATAGTTGGCTATGCCTATTAATTTGTTCAGAACTTTATTTGGGGGTTAAATAAGCTTTGTATGGATTTGGAATAGTTGATTCTACAAATTGTCTTTTTTATCATAGTACTTCTGGTCAATTTTTCTAATTTATGAATTGGTTTTCAATGATCTGTTTAGTAATTTCTTGTTATAAAACTAACTCTTTCAGTGTGAGAAAGTGAGAGGCTAAACAGATTGTAACAATTTATATGGTTTATTATTAGATTGATCTCAGGGACGTGAACTAGATGTAGGACATATTGTTTTTGTTTTTGTCTTTTTTTTTTTTTTTTTTACTGTAAGGGTTTATTACAGAGTTTTGATGAGTTCTGGCTAGTTCTGACAATTTTTGAACTGAATCTGATTGTTTCTGTGTTGGACTCTAGTGGGATTTGGTGAGTTCTGAGATAAAATCTGGTGGTCTCAGCGATTTTTTGGACGGAATTTGGTAGGTTTTGTGTTGAAATCTGGCGGGTTCTGGATGGAATCTGACAGTGTTTATGATTTTTTAGACAGAATTTGGCAGGTTCTGTATTGGAATCTAGTTCCGTGTTAGAACTTGGTTGGTTCTGGCAATTTTTAGGACAAACTTGGCAGGTTTCAACCGGTTTTCTCATGAGGGAGCAAGAACATAGGGTAACTTAGACTTTTAATAAATTACCAATTTCTAATGAAGGGACAGTTTTAATAAGTGATCTATTAGATGGCATTTTTATTAAGTTAGGGCATTTAGAGAGTATCTTTTTAAGTTGCTCAAAAGGAAAAGAAATAACTCAAGAAAAGCCTGTGAGTGCTTTCTTATATTTGAAGTGATTAGTATTGGTTGGTTTTTTATTTTTATTTTTATTTTATCATTATTTTTTTTCTCTTGAGGGTTTTCCATTATTGCTTAACATAACATAAAATATTAAAAAAAAGATTATAAACTACTAATTACAATGTTTTGGAAAGGTTCGAATTTATGGATTTTGTATTCAAAATTTTTATACCGCAATCATCATGTCAAAAACATAAAATGAAATCTTTCGCATTGTACCAACTAAAATGCCCATTTATTTAACGGTTGTCCATTTGATTACAAACTTAATTTTTTAAAATGTTCATAATATTGAGTGTCCTCTCAATAGTCGTTTTGTCATAAACGGGTAATAAGCCAATCAGTTTTTTAGCCTCAACCACAAATTAATTATGACTAGATACAATTTTAAAAGTTATCAATCTTCTTTGTAAATTTTTTATCTATAAGGATAAATTTAAAAAGATTATTATATTAATTAAATTATAAAATTTAAAAACCAAATTATTACTCAATACAACACAACATATAACAAGGAAGACAATAGTTATTATGAAATCAAACAATAATAATCAATAAAGTGGCGAAAAATAAACATGAAAGAATGAAATCGTGTGAAAAGTATAGAGCTAAAAAAATTCTTTAAAAAATGTTGATGAGTGGGTGAGAATATAAGTAAAGATAGATATGAGGCTTAGAGTTTCTTCTTCTTCTTCTTAATGTTTTTTTAGCGTGAGTTAGATAATTATAAATTGTGATATGTGTGTGTGTGTGTGTGTGTGTGTGTGTGTGTGTGTGTGTGTGTGTGTATATATATATAAGTAAATGAATATAGCTGTTGGTTTTAGTAGAATTTTTTTCTACTTGATAGAAAAGTGATCAAAAACTCTCTGAAAAAAGTAAAGTAATTAAAGCAAATATAGTTGGTTAGATGTTGCTGTATATTTTATTCAATTGTAGCTGTAGCCATAATCATGTAAAGAAAGAAAGAAAAATGTTTGAGGTCTTAAAAACAAAACTGTATGTAGAGCCGTTTGAATTAAGAGAGAATTTCAAATTCTAAAAAATAGTTATTCAAAACATGATTCGTAATTTTTTAGTTTTATTTTAAAATAATCATAATAATTAAATATGCTTAATTATGTCTTAATTATTTTGAGGCCTTAATTACTTAGGGCCCTCAGCTTTTGCATAATTGGCTTAAAAGAAGAGCCGATATTGTGTGGGTTTGTGTGATTAGTGTATTTATCATTCTTGTAGTTAGTGTATTTAGTCATTAGAGGCGGGTGTAACATTTTTTGTGTCAAATAAGGCATTGGCAATAGCATGCAGATGGTTTTACATTGCATTTGGTATTATCATCCTATCTTGATGAATAAATTTCTTTCGCCCAAAAGCTCTCTTTTTTTGTTGTCTTTATATATATATATATATATATATATATATATATATATATTAGTTATTTACCTAAGCGTGTGAGACTAGTTCCAATGGAAATCTAGACGTCAATATTACATTTACTACTAAAAAAGTATAAAAACAATATATTTAATATATTATTTTGACTTGTACTTTAATGCATCAAAATTTGTGTGCATTTTTTGTCATAATTATTAACCCTTATAAGTTATAAAAGTAAACTTTCAAATTAAAAAAAATTAATATTGTAAAATTAAAAAATAGTCATTACATTAGCCAACAATATATAAAGGTTAAACTTTGATATATCTCACATGCGGTGTCAAATTGTCAGTCAGCTTATGTCAAATTTAATACTGAAAATTATTGTGTTAAAAAGTAATTTTGCAACTTCGATGTGTGTAAAGTGTTGTACTAACTAAAGTCGTTGGAAATCATATTGGGATATGACACGTGGCTGCTCTTTATTTTCTTTTATTTTATTTTGGAGTAATTATGTTTTCTCTTTGTGTGAGGAAAGCTTATATCTCGAGCAGGTTAGCTAAGACCAGCCGGTTTGCATCATATTGATCAATGGTCAATGCCAGAGAGCCGCTGGTAACAAGGAAAGCCGAAGTTTTTGATTTGCAGATTAGTAATGTACGTCCAAAGCTGGTCATGGCTAGTCACCAAGCGGTGAGCGTGCAAGCATGCACCTGCTCCCTTTCCGGTACGTTCGTGAGTTCCACAAGCAACATGTGCAAAATATCCAGATGCTTCATTTCGGGATGCAAACATACAATACAGGGCAAGATTTTTTTTTTTTAAAAGAAATACAAGAAGGCAAGAAATTAAGTAATTACCAGGTAATTATAGATGACTTTTGGCCAAAAACCACGTTCTTTAATAGAAAGGAGCAGATATGCAGGCTCTCATAATTTGCATATCTAATCAGTGGACTAAAGGAACCAAAAAATGACGGACAATAGGATGATGGGTTGTCTATTGATTCTCCTTTTTTTACTTTTCTCACACTCTCTCTTAAACAACTCATCAATTAAATTTGAAATTTGATTATTATTATATCTCTTTTAAAATTTTAAAAAGCCCTTATTGTTCTTTATTCTTCCACCCATCTATCAACCAAACTTACTATTTTTTCCATAGTTTTTTTGTTCTTTTTTAAGCCCTTTTTTTTTACGGGTAAAATGAACTCCCTTCCATACTATTATATCCATACCAACATCCACCGCAAAAAATTGAAATTTTAATTATAATAGTTTTTAACAAAATTTTAGTTATAACATTTGTTGTGACTAAGGTGTATAAAGATCCGTTTGGTAAATGAATTCGAATTAATAATTTGATTTGAGTTGTGTGATTTGAATTAGTGATTTGAATTGCTATCCGAATTAACATTTAGATGTGCATTTAAATTTTAATATAAGTATTGAATAAAAATAGAATTTGTGTTTGAAGAGGTAGTAAAAATAGTTTTTAATTTATTAACAAATCTAATAAAATTTTAATGTTAATAATCCTAAAATATATGCAATATGGATCTTAATTTATTCTTTTCTTCATTAAAAATACAATGAAAAAAGAATAATCTCAATTGGATATTAAATGAAGAAGTTATGATTTTTTTCCTTAAATATAGAAGAGAGAATTTCAACTTTTACTATAGCAAAGATATTCAAATATCAAAAATTTAAGGAAGTCAAAACTCTAAAAACTTGAATTCTTGATAGTCATTTGATTCAGATTTTGGACGAAACAAACACATATATAAAGGATTCTTGATATTTGAATCCAAATTTGAGTCCATTGAGTCCAAAACATACCTAAAACAAACATGCTCTTAGTCACAAATTTTAGTTCAATTTTTGTTTTCATCACAAAAAACCACGTGGTTAAAAGTTTTAATTACAACACAAATTGAACTAAAGGTTATGACTAAATGTACATTAATCACAACAAATTTTGTGGCTAACAATTTTGTTAAAAATTATTGTGACTAAAAGGTCTATTTTGTTGTAGTGATTGTTGTTTTGAAAAAAAAAAAAAAAAGCAGCATAGTTGTGAGGGAGGCCTCCTTGAATGGAAAATCTCAAACTGCACACACATATATGACTCGGAAGTTGGTTGCAACGCAAATGGTTTAGATAAATGTGTGGTAGGATCATTGTGGCTATATTCGGAGCACATGATGCGTCAGTTGAGGAACAAGTATATGCTTATGGCCAAAAAAATAAAAATAAAAAAAAATAAAAAAAGAAGAAGAAGAAGAAGAAGAAGAAGAAGAGAAAAAAGAGAGACAGATTCAGGAGCTACGTGGACTAGTCCCTTTTTTTAAATTGATTAATGGCTTCGTGGACATCCGTAAGTTGCTCAAATTCATTTCACTTTATCGCGTGACATCACGTGAAGGTATGAAGAGAAAAAAGAGAGACAGATTAAGGAGCTACGTGGACTAGTCCCTTTTTTTAAATTGATTAATGGCTTCGTGGACATCCGTAAGTTGCTCAAATTCATTTCACTTTATCGCGTGACATCACGTGAAGGTATGAAGAGAAAAAAGAGAGACAGATTAAGGAGCTACGTGGACTAGTCCCTTTTTTTAAATTGATTAATGGCTTCGTGGACATCCGTAAGTTGCTCAAATTCATTTCACTTTATCGCGTGACATCACGTGAAGGTATGATACAAGTTACAACGTCAAAATCCTAGCAGGCTAACAACATTTACCTGATATTTCTTCGAAATAGTCCAAAGATTGGGTTCTGCGGCGAATTTATGGGATCTGATTTCTGAATGTCGGCAAAGATGGTTTTACGGTCCGATCCTTGCCACTGCCAAATGCCTTGTATTTCAAAATACGACTCGGTGTCGGTCGCTGAGACGCATTAGTTTAAGGAAGAAAGGGGAAAATAAGAGATCGATAAAAATTAAGGAAAAAAACAAGATAATAGATTTATATTAAAACTTAGTAAATAATGTCATGTGGTTTTTAACTGTGTAGTAAATAGTATATTATAAAAAATTATGAACAAAAAATTTAAAATATCCTTACCTCTTTCCGAAAAATTCAACATTAACTTATAAATATTGTATTATATAAATACAAAAAATCACCAGTAACTTCACAAGAACTTTCTCTTATATAGGCTGTTTTGCCTTGAAACCTTGTTCTATCTATCTTATTCTACTGTGTAAGTAAGACTACCTAGGCATTCTCTTGCATCAACCACCAACGGCTGGAAGATACAATATTAACTTGTAAATATTGTACGTATGTGTAAATACATAAATTTACCGGTGGTCACCAGACATAATCAGCATCAACTTCGCCAACGACTGAAAACTACATAATGAATGTATTTCTATAGGGGTATGATTTAGTTAAGCCCAAATCAAAGAGTAAAAGCCCAATAAGTGGCCCAATATATGAATCAAAAAAATCAAGCCCGTCCAGCATGTTCGTCATGCTATGTGGAGAAGGAGGATTCCATGTGTTTGATGTCAACAAATAGGTATTGTTCGATTTGATGGGTATGTCGTGTTTAATGTGCTTGAAATAGATGGCCAAAAATGATTAAAGATTAAGCATAAAATTACATCTCTTTGTTCATTTGGATTGACATGTTGGATCTGGGCGTGAAAATAATAGGAACCCACTAACTCATGTAGCAGATCAAGGAAAAATTGTCCGAAACTTATGCCCAATGAGAGGTTGATGCGTGTCCTACTGTCTCAAGTACCACTAAGGTCCACTCTTCCCACTAGTTGGAGACCACAATATAAAAGAAACCTCTAAAAATAAAGGAGAAAAGTATCTATTTGAAGGCATCCAAAAATCTTAGACATACCAAAAACTCTATGGAAAGTCCTCTCTCAAAAACAACCTTTAGTTCGAGTTCTTTATTATCTCATTTAAAAGAGCTCTTGTAATTTGTACCAGATCTTACAAATAGTGAAGCAAACTATAATGGATGTAGCTTAATTTAGAAGTGAACCACTATAAACCTGCATCTAGTGTCTTTATTTTGTAGCATTTTATTTCAAGTTTACCTTGCTTGCTTAGAATAATTATTATCGGTGATCCAACTTGAATTTCAATTTTGCTATAATTTAATAACAGTGATTTGAGGGCCCAAACACAATCAAATAATCAATTAATTTAATTTTTAACCTTATTTGTTTTAATTATAGATCCAACGTCTACAGTTTGATAAACACTATGAGGCTAAAGATTGCCAACGTGAGCAAGCAATGGCAAACTACATGGACAACTGAGACATCCTAGATGGGACAAAACAATATGAGACCAAGGCTGATGTCGTTGGTGAAGGCATGCAACTGAATAGGCTTGCTGCAAAAGTAGAAAGGTTGAAGGCCTTGTTGTAGGAACAAGCTGCTTGTTCATAAGAGCGAGATCAATGCCTCACAAAGCTGACCAATGAGAATAGATCACTCAAGAACCAAGTCAACTCCCAAAGTTTTTAGCGTACAGCCTACTCATTTACTATCACTTATACTCCAGGTATTCGATTGCATAGATGGTTCTATGGTAGTACTAGATGCCACAACCACCCAATAGACTGTAACCTACATTCAGTCTAGTAAGCAGGATGTAGCCTTTGTACACCCTAGAAGGAAGACCACCCATGACAACAACAACCATAGCAACTCTAGCAAACACTGACAGGCAAGTAGATGGAGCTACCATGTTGCCAAACATGGGAACAAAACAAATGACTCAAGAACCAAAAGTTGTCCCAACTCTAACCCCACTAATAGGAAAAGCCATTTAATAGATGATGTAGGCAATGCTTGATCAAAACACAAAGCTGGTGGACGAAAAGATCGCCCAGAAAGTGACAAAGGCAACAAGCAAAATCCTAGCACTTGATGACACCTCTAGAAACATCCGCAAGACTTTAATTACTAGGCATATCATGTGTTGGAAAAACATGTACGTAGTGGAATTTTAAAAAATTTTAAATCAAAGTATTTTTCAAAACATAAGTTTGACATGCTATATATATAAATTAACCAGATCTTACTAACCTTGTATGCTAAAGAGCTCCTGCAATCTATGAAGAGTAGAATGTTCTAAAAGAGCCTCTACCAACTGGTGTTCTTTGCTATTCTCTATCCACGATCGGAATGTGCGTGGGCACAAGTCGTACAGCTTTTCCATCGATGACCCTCCTTCCAATCAATTGAGAAGACCTAGAGCAAAGGTTCGTGATTATAAACACAGGCTCTCAAGGAGTTTCAGAGTATCTAACATAATTATATGCACTCTTAACTTCTCAGCTGATCTCTTTTTTGCTAAGAAAACTCACTCCCTATTTATAAAGGTCGTCCTCTAGGTTGATCATTATCGGATAAGCCTCAAAATTTTGAATCTATATTAACTTTTGATAAAATCATATCAAAAAACATGTGATCAAATTATCGTTAGATCGACAGGCCGAACTAACGGATTAGCCTGCCAAACTTGCTCCATTGGTAGGCTAAACTGGATGACCTGCCTATCAAACTTATGATAAATGATCCATGAGAATCTTTTGTTTCCCACCCGAGATTCTTTGGATAGAGCTTTAGTTTTAGTTCAAACAACCCAATAGGACAGTTATCAGATTAAAACAGTCATATTTAGATAGTCTCTAAGAAAATAAATATTCTTGATAATTCAACATGTTTATCTTAAATTAATTTACAAAAATTAATTCAATCAATAAACAGATCTAATCCTATTGAATTTCAGTCAATCTAATAATTTAACATAAGTCACCAATCTATTGGAAAAGCACATCGTATCATTACAGGATTTGTTATGAGCTAACAAAGGGGATCCGATAGACCTATATAGTTCAAGTTCCCAATAATTATAAAATAAATATGCCATATATATATTGTATAATTATCAACTCTAACTCTAATCCACTAAAAGCTTCGAGTTGTATTCTCAAACTACATAAAATTGTGAAGCCCTAAATAAGCTAAGTGTCAATGATATGTCATGATATATTGTATCCACATAGAATATCTATAATCGGCTTAAGGATATTTTCTATCTTACCTTCTCCATTATTTTTATCTTGCGTTCTATTATCTCACTATCAAAAAACTTACTATCTAAAGATAGTATACACACCTATGCATCAAATGGTTGAGCACTCTAGTCTTCCAATTACAAGATAGTGCATATAAGAGGATATCATTGACTCCACCAATAGAGCTATGGATTTTGTATCTATGAATAACAAATCTACGTTATCAAGAGTCATATCTTCATCGCACCTATATACATACCATCATAAAATCAGGATGTCACCCTTTGGTACATCAAAAGACAATAGTCAAACAACGAGCTCATTAGTTATTTCAGGATTAAGATAAAACATATAAGATTGTCTAAAGTGAATTGATTTACCCAAACAGAATTATTAATCCAAACCAATTCTACTTTATGTCCGGATCCAATACATCATCACCTATGACAATGTATCAATGTTTCTATTTGTAGAGTCCAACACCGATGGTCAAGACAAACCATCTCCCATTAGGGATATAGACAACATAACAATCTTAGTATAAATAAGGCGCTCAAATTTATTCTCTCTCTAAAGCTCAATCCAACTTAATACATCAATTTGCAGACTATAAGGAATGCGCAAAACCTATAGTGCTTCATGTTTAAACACTTGTTAACCATCTCTTTCAAATCTTTATACATAAAACACATTTAGATCATAAAAGTTCAAGTTTTACAAAACTTACACAAGAACATGTTTCAAACCTAAATTACTCAAACTCAAAACATCGCAACTCAATTTTCAAGGATTTTAGAGTTTCAAAAGTATGAACATCCATAGCCATCAACAACACATTTCTCATAATTTCATACCAAAATACAACTTAAAACCAAAGTTAAGATTTTAGAAATTTAACCTCAAAACTTAGCTCAAAAGTAGAGTTTGATCTTGAAAACGTTTAAGCCTCTTTGATCCTTGAGTTTGTGAGAAGATGTTTGTGGGAATTTTGGCAGAAAACTAGTTTAAACCATGAGCTTCTCTTTGGTTTTTCTCCAATTTGTGTCTAAATGAAAGAAGAAAGAGCATAGAGAAGAGCAAGGGAGAAATGAAAGACACGTGAGAGAAGACGGAATAAAAAGAAGGGAAATCATTGAGGGGAAGACATGGTAGGTAGGGGTAGGTAGCATTTTGTCTCCCTCGGAGGTAGGTAAGGGTAGATGGCATTTTGTCTCCCTTGGAGACTTTTGCCAGAAAAGGCCAAAGTGGTATTTCATAATTAAATAGAACTGCAAAAGCATCTTAGTAAATTTTAGATACAACAAAATCTCAATTGACACACGTTATACATTAAATTTTACAAAATTATACTCGTCAAAATAACAACTATTACATTGATCGATGAGATGTCAAATTTGAAAAATCACCTTCTACAATATATAAATGTTGTAAACACAACCAATATCCCTAGTAACATACTTGACAAGATGATGTGCAAGTTATTTGTGTAGAGTTTGAAGGGGCTAGCCCTACGATGGTTTAGCAACCTCTAACCTAAATCGATCAATAGCTTTGAGGAGTTAACTGATTCGTTCATTAAGGCATATTCTACGCACATTAAGGCAGGTGAAATAACCTGAGTTTTGTGGGGATTTGTCCAAGTTTAGGGCAAACCTTTGCAAGCATATGTCAAGAGGTTTAGCAAGGCCGCTTCAAAGATCTCAAACATCAAAGATAGGACAGCGAGGGAAGCACTAAAGGAGGGACTTTTGTAAAAGTCACAAATCAAGGATAGTATCTATTTGGATTACTAGAAGGCCTTCCAAGAGGCACTAAATCGAGCCAAAGGATTTGTTGACCTAGAAGAGGAGAATGAACACAACGAACGAGAATCAGTAAGGAATAGATCCACAAATAAGAAAGCAGAAAGGCCATCCCCCAAGACAAGGTCAAAAATGAAGAGATCAAAACAATGGGATTGGAGCAGGACTCCATAGTGAACCGAATGTAGGAAAGACAATTGAAGACCATTGAGGGGAAACAAGTGACCTCTGTCACAACCAAAGTACATTATGAATATCTTTCCAATTAAGTTGATTGCTCAACTCAAAGGCAAAAACTATGTTAGATGGCCAAGAAAATGGCCCCAAACCAATCTTGAGACAAATCCAAAAAAGGAGGCTTAGAGTTGAGCAAAACCAAATAATGAAGGAAGAGGTTGGAAGCTTACTCATAGCAAGAGCCATCCAACCAATTAATTACCCCATTTGTCTCTCCAACATCGTCATCATACAAAAGAAGAATGGCAAGTGAAGAATGCTCGTGGATTTCATTGATCTAAACAAAGCATGTCTAAAAGATAGTTATCCACTGCCACATATAGATTGTCTAGTTGATGCAACCTCTGGGCACAAGGTTTTGAGTTTCTTGGGTGTATTCTTAACCATAATCAAAACCTCCTGCATCTTGAAGACCAAGAGAAGACCACATTCCTCACTAAGCAGGGCATCTTCTACTTTAATATAAAGCCCTTTGGTCTCAAAAATCCATGTGCTGCATCTCAGAGGCTAGTCGACATGATATTCAAAGAGTAAGTCAGGAAGACAATGGAGGTCTACATTGATGATATGTTGGTCAAGTCACTCTAAGCCTAGCAGCACATTCAACCCCTGTAGGAATGCTTTGATGTGTTGAGGAAGTACAACATGAAAATGAATCCTAAGAAGTACACCTTTGGAGTTGCCAGCCGAATGTTCTTAGGGTACTTAGTGACAAAAAGAGGGATTGAAGCAAACCCAGGCCAAATCAAGGCTATCCAGCGCATGCCGTCTCCACAAAGCAAAAGAGACATCCAAAAGCATACAAGTCAAGTAGCCAAACTAAGCAGGTTCATAAGCAGATTTTTGGACAAGTATATTGTATTCTTCCAACTGCTGAAGAAAACACCAAATTTGAATGGAGCGATCAATGCAAGTAGGCCTTACAAGACTTATAGAAGTATCTCACCACTCCCCTATCCTATCAAAGCCAAGAGAAGGAGAACCACTATACTTGTACTTGGTGATCTTAGAAACCATAGTGAGTTTGGCACTCGTCAAAAAGGAAGACATTCAGAAGCCAATATTCTTCACCAGCCACACTTTACTCAACATGAAAACAAGAAATGTTGTGATTGAGAAGCTTGTGTTGGCACTCAATACGTTTGCTCGTAAATTACGTTCGTACTTTCAAGGTCACACAATCATCGTGCTTTTGTCAAACCTGATGCAAGCCATACTTCACAAGCCTGGCTTTTCAAGAAGATTGACGAAGTGGGCAGTCGATTTGATTGAGTTCGATATTAAGTACAAACCATGGAAAACACTAAAACCTCAAGTACTTGTAGACTTTGTAATCAAACTAACACACAAACGTGAAGATAAAGAGCCAAAAACGTGGACCATGCAAGTTGACAAGTCAACCTATGAGAAGGGCTCAAGGGTAGAAGTCTTGCCGAGGTCACTAACAGGCAAAGCAATCGAGCACTCTTTTAGAATGGATTTAAGGTAAGGATCATTGGGTTAAAGTTGATGAAGATGCTACATGCTGTCGAACTCATTATTGAGAGTGATTCTACCTTGATCATCATCCAAATGATGGACGAGTACTAAGCGTATGATGATAAGATGATTTCCTATCTAGAAGTCATCAATAACCTTAAGTCTTAGTTTGACAGGTTCAAAGAAAAAATATCCCGTGCAAGTCAAACTCAAGAGCTCATGCACTCACCAATCTTGACTCATCGGTTAAAGTGAAGGTGAAGAGAACCATTCCCCTTCTATAAATCAAGCACCAAGTGTAACAAAGATGGAAGACACACATCCTATCAACCTAAGAGATGTCTAAATTAAGATGCACATACATAAGTAAAGGATGATTGCTAGATGACGAACAAATGGCGTGACAAATCAAAGTCCAAATGGCTAGATACTGTCTCATCGATGGGAAGCTTTATAAGTGGGTCGATTATGGTGTTGGAAAAATAAAACGCAGTAGAATTTTAAAAAATTTTAAATCAGAGTATTTTTTAAAACACAAGTTTGATATGCTATATGTATAAATTAACCTGATCTTACTGATCTTGTATTCACCGAAAAGCTCCCGAATTTTGTGTAGAGAAGTAACGTTCCAAAAAAGCCTCAACCAACTAGTCTTCTTTGCTATTCTCTATCCATGATCGGAGTGAGTGTGGGCTCACACGTACAGCTCTTCCTCAAGGTAACTCTCCTTCCAACCAATTGAGAGAACCCAAAGCTAGTGTTCGTGATTTGTGAACAAGAGCTCTCAGGGAGTTTCAGATTCTCACCAGTAAAGTATCACTCTTAATCTCTTAATTGATCAAAATAACTTATGAGACTCACTCCCTATTTATAGAGGTTGGGTCTAGGGTCATTCCTTATCAAATAAGGTCTCAAAAATTCGAAACAGAATCAAATTTGGGTCAATATCGGATGAAATCCGCGTAAAAACGCGTGATTTTTATTTCGCGCATAGGCAGGCCAAACTTTTCCATAGGCCCCCATCGATAGGCCGAACTTTAAGATCGGCATGCCGAACTGCCGAAAAAAAATCTCAACAAATATTTTATTTTCCACCTAAGATTCTATAGGATAAAACCTCAGTTTTAATTCAAATAACCCAATAGAGAAGTTATCTAATTAAAACAACTTTATCTAGATAATCTCTAGGATAATAAATAGATTCCTAATAATTTTACAAGTTTATCTTGATTTAATTTATCTAAAATTAAATTAACTGATAAACAGACAAGAATTATCCAATCCCAATAATTCAACAACTTTATCTTGAATTAATTTTGTCACAAAATTAATTCAACCGATAAACAGACATGAATTATTT
This sequence comes from Artocarpus hirsutus, assembly GCA_946598075.1. Taxonomy (NCBI): domain Eukaryota; kingdom Viridiplantae; phylum Streptophyta; class Magnoliopsida; order Rosales; family Moraceae; genus Artocarpus; species Artocarpus hirsutus. Next base: position 46,192 of record CAMOHE010047125.1, on the reverse strand, counting down.
GATTCTTCCAAATTTCAACCAATTTAATAAATCTGACATAAGTCACCAATTATTGTAAAAGCATGCCGTATCGTTGCAGGATTTTATGAGCTAGAAAAGGGGACCAAATGGACCTATATAGTTCAAGCTCCCGATAATTATGAAACCCAATATCCCAGATATACATTTCATAATTATCAACTCCAACACTACTCCACTTAAAGCTTGGAGCTGCACTCTCGAACTCTATAGAATTATGAAGCCCGTATAGCTAAGTTTCCATGACATATCATAGTGTATCGTATCCCCATAGGATTATCCATAATTGGCTTAAGGACAAGTTCTGTCTTACTGTCCCGATTATTTTTATCTTACGTTCCATTATCTCACCATCAAAAAACTTACCATCCAAAGACAGTATACCATTTGGTTACACCTATGTATCTAAATGGTTGAGTGCTCCGGTTTTTCAATTACAAGATAACACATATAAGAGGATGTCTCTACTCCTAAAAAGGAGCTATGGATTCCATATCTATGAATAATAGATCTAAGTCATCAAGAGTGATGCCTCCAACGTACCGGCATGCATACCACTATTAAGATGTGGGTGTCACCCTTTGGCACATCAAAAGACACAAATCAAGACAACAGGCCCACTAGTCATCTCAGGATTAAGATGCAATACAAATGATTGTCTAAAGCGAATCGATTTGCCAAGACAGAATTATTAATCCAAATCAATTCACTTTATGTCCCGATCCAACACATCATCACTTATGACAATGTGCCAATGTTTCTATTCACGGAGTCCACCTCCGATGGTCAAGACAAACCATCACCCAATAGGGATATAGACAACATAATAATCTTTACATGAATAAAGTGCCCAACTTTATTCCCTCGATTGCAGATCTTATGATTTAGAATGTCACCTTAAGAATCGTGTCTTCTGCAATAATCTGTCCATCATATGGCCAATTCTTAAAGGTTTAGACTGACAATCTCAGATTATTGTTGCTTACATACATTCAACAAATATGAACATAAAGAGGACAAGATTTGGTATATAAATAATAAATGAATTCTTTATTGATAAAAATGTCTCCAAAAACTCATTATATTTTTACTCCTTAGGGCATATATATCTAACATGTAAATGCCCTCAAGCTTGGCATGATTTGGAATTTGGCTCATAATTTCAAGAAAATCCAAGTTCGGATGATATGCTTGGTAGGGGTGAAAGAAGGTCGCTAGCGATGGTAGAGGAGGTGTTGGCCAAAAAGTGTTTTCATAGGTGTAATCTTCAATGCATATGATTGGCTCAACAATTTGGACACTTGGGACTTGTTTTTCTTGTACTTCTCTTTGAAGGTCAAAGTCTTGGGTCTCGTCATTTTTTTTTCTTTTTGAAGAATCTCTAAGTCCTCCTCACTCGGTGCAAACTTCTCATGTGGATTCAGCTCAAACGTGATAGGTGCACGATTTCCTTGAAATTTGGCAAATGTGTTGGCCAATTGTCCAACTTGATGGAGTTGAGAGAAGTGGGCAATCGTTAACTGGTTGGTGTTGCTCCTCAAGTGATTGATCATTGTTGTCAATTGAGTCGATACAACTTCCAATGCCAAAATTGTCTCTTAAGGTAAGGTGTCAACTTGCGGCTCCATCAAGTTAGAATTGTTCTCCCAACCATAGTTTATCACTGAACAATTTATTGCCTTATAGTCATACTCTGTCATAGCTTCCAATAAGTGATAGGCTTTGTCGGTGGATAGGTGGTAGAAATAGGTGGTACTGCTTCCTATTTCTACCCAATTTTGTGTCATGCCACTCAAGCCGTCAAAGAAGCTTTGAAGTTAAACCTTCTTAGAAAATCTATGACTTGAAATGTTGATGAGCAAGTTCTTGAATCACTAGCAAGCATTTTAAAAGGTTTCGAATTTCATCGAGCAAATCTGAAGTGTACTTGTCAATCAACCATCTCCAAGTACCTTGCACAAAACTCAAAAACAAATATTAAAATCAAGAAAGAAAAAAATAGAAGAAAATAAAAATTTCTAAACTAAACATAGAGATAAATAGAGGAAAAGAAATACGCCATTCACTTCGTCACAATCTTAGCCAAGTTTTGAAAAATTCCAATCCACGACAACAGCGCTAAAACCTTGTTACATTATTCCTACAGGTATACGGGTCGTACAAGTATTAAATTGATCTAGAGTCTAGATGTCGATCCCACAAGGATTGATGCTTTGTATAGCTTAATTTTTCCTATGTTCTTTCTATTTCGCGATTGTTGACTTTATTCCATCTAATTAATTAATCGAGAGTCTTAAATTCACTTCATTACCTCTCTCAAGCATCAAATGAGATTGTATGTGTAAATACTTAAATTGATATTCCTATCGAACTTGTTTACATGCA
>CAMOHE010047125.1:21046-43684 GCA_946598075.1 Artocarpus hirsutus | reverse complement strand
CAACAAAGACTATCTTTCCTAATTAATGATATATGATTCAACCTCTCCCGAGCATTAAAACTCATAAATTGCATCATCTAGTCCAATGGTCAAATCAACTAGAGGCATTAAGCATAGAGAAACATAAATAAAATTGAAATGGAATTTTGTATCATCAATTAACCAAACAATCCAAACATAATCCAATTCAAACTACCACAAGCACTAGAATAGAAAATTTAAGCAAACATAGGTAAATCCAATACTAATTTCATCATGAAATTCATACAAATAAATAAGTTCATCACATAAATATAAATACAAATATCAATCAAGATTAGGGTAGAGAGAAATAGAAGAAGAACTCTTTTGTAAAATAGAGCTTCAAGTTTTGAATCCTTTAAGAATTCGCCAAAATCTTGCAAGAATCCTCACTTCAAGCTCTCCTCTCTCTAGAATTTCTGGTTTCTCTCTCTTGGTTTCTTCTCCTAACTCCTCTACCCTTGGAAAATGGAGGCTATAGGGTTTTAAGGTTTTAGGAATCATTTAACATCATTTTTAGGCCCTTGGATCAAGTTCAGGTAAACTCTGGCCATTAAAATAAAAAATAGCTCTTGCAGCCACCCTCAGTAGTCTGATCACATAGATCGGCATGCCGGTAGAGAGTTGTAAATTTTTCAAAAAAGGTACATTTTTTAGTGCAGTTTTGATTTTATTTTTGAGACAATTCTAAGAAACAGTAAATTTGGATTTGTCCAAAAATATGGAGTATTCAATCTATATAGGATTGAAGACTTGATGGACATTACATGAAGAAGGATACAATTTGAAGCTTCAAGAATGAAGATTTGATAATATGTTTCGATTGATTACTTGTAATCATTATTTTCTATTCTCTAGGATGGAACCATAATATTGTGGCTATTTATATATTATTTTGCTTGTGGCTTTGCATGATCACTTTACTTGTCTACATTATAATATGATTTGCTGCGTATATTGATAACATGTCATATAGAATTGGAAGTGCTGCTCATTAAAATTGTTCATGCATGTTCTCAAAATAAAACCTTGATTTCAAAAGATTAAGTAGGAGAAGGATTTCGAAGAGGGGACCTACAGCCTCTATCATTGGTCCATAGGTAGCAAATGGTGGTTCCAACCCCCTAGGAAGGGACTTCATCATGCACTTAGTTGGATCTCCAAGAGGATAAGGTATTTTAGCATGATTGACGGTTGCGCACCCCTAGGTAGTGATTGTAAATCATGGATAAAATATTGAAATGCTAGTTATACACTCATTTTAATTTTATTATTAACCTCCCCTAAGAGCTCTGTTAATAGGATTAATGGCTAAAGAAACGATTATTAATATATGTTGGATCGTACAGGTCCTCTATGGCATATATTAATAAGGAGGGGATCTGTGCTCCTAATTGAATTTGGCAAGTCTCCCCTAGGCAGCTTGTTGAATTCTGAGTTGGAAATTATCGTTGTAAGGTTATGATATTTTCAAGGTTTTGACACATAAATACATTTGTATGTTTTATTTGATTGTGTTATCTTACTAAATTATTATTGTATGTTTTTTTATGTTTAGTATATGAATCTTTATTATAGATTAAAAATGTCTAAAAATACTTTATCATCGATGCTTGGCAAAAACCAATTAACTAGTGAAAACTATAATGATTGCAAACAGAACCTAAACATTGTCCTGTCCTTTGAGAAACTAAAGTTTGTGCTGATGACATCATGTCCTCTCAAGCCTACGAGAGATTCCACTAATGAGCAAATCCAAGCGTATGATTGCTAGAAAGATGTTAATGATTAGGCCTGTTGTTATGTTATGGCCAACATGAATAATGTATTGTAGGCTCAACATGAAGATTATGAGACTGCTAGGCAGATCTTGGATAATCTTGAAGACATGTTTGGAGGCTAGGCCCTAACAAAGAGGCAAGGGGTGCTTCGGAAACTCTTAAATTGCAAACAAAGGCTGGGGATGTCTGTGAAGAGCATATGATGTTAGTCATGGGTTGCCTCACTGACGCTCAAACCAATGGAGCTAACATTGATCATGAAACTTAGATGACTATGGTTTTTGAGACTCTGTCTAAAGAGTTTATTTCATTTTGAGCTATATTTAATTTAAGCAATAGACGGGATATGACCTTAACAGAGTTGATGAAGTAGTTACAAGAGTTTGAACTTTTGATTAGGGAAACTTCTACGGGTGGTGAGGCCAACTTGGTGGCTACATCTGGTTCCAATCGTAACCCAGGGAATGGAAAGAAGCAATGGGCCAAGAACATAAACTTTTCTATTTCTGCAAATGACAAGAACAAGAAGAAGAAAAAGAAGAACCCAAAGAAGCTTAAGTGCTTCTTCTATGGGAATGTTAGGCACATTAAGATGAATTGCAAGGAATTCCTTTCTCGTAGAGGTAGATGTAATCTTCTAGTTATTGAAACTTGTTTGGTCAAGGAATCTAGTGACACTAGGGTCATAGATTTTAGAACAACTAATCATGTTTGTGTTTCTCTATAGGGGTTCAAAGAAATGAGAAGTTTGCTACATGAAGACTTTATGCTTCGGATGGGTGATGGATCCTTGGTGTTGGCTGAAGTAGTGGGAGACATCCATCTTTACTTTGATAATTATAGGAATTTATTTTTGCAAGATTGTTTTTATGTTTCTAAACCTAAAAGGAATTTTATTTCCATAGCTTGTTTATTCAAAGACTCTTATGTAGTGTCTTTTAATAATAAAGTGGTGATTTGTAAAAATAAATCTTTTATCAGTGATGGATGGTTGCAAAATAATCTATATTTTATCAAACCTAAGATGGACTTACTACTAAACACTGAGATTAATGATAATCACTCTAAAAGACTTAAAACTTCTTACTCTAATAAGCCTTATCTTTGGCATTTACAACTGGATCATATTAAACTAAATAGAATTCAAAGGTTGGCAAGGGATGGACCTTTAAGTCACTTAATGGTGGAATCTATACCATAATGTGAATTTTGTTTAGAGGGTGAAATGACCAAAAGAGTATTTGGGTCTAGGGGCAATAGCGTCAAAGGGGGTCTAGAACTTATGCATAGTGATGATTGCAGACCTATGAACATCTGGGCATGAGGAGGGTATGAGTACTTCGTCACTTTTATTGATGATTACTTAAGGTGTGGGTATGTGTACCTAATGCACCATAAAAGCGAAACTTATGACAAGTTTAGGGAGTTTTGGGCTAAAGTGGACAAGCAATTGGGTAAAACCATAAAGGCACTTCAATCTGATCAAGGTGGTGAAAACTTTTCTAATGAATTCTTGGGGCATTTATTAGCGAATGGGATTTTATCCCATTTGACTGCGATGGGTACTTCGTAGTAGAATGGCATAGCTGAGAGAAGAAATAGGACTTTGTTGGGCATGGTTAGGTCCATGATGAGTTATTCGTTATTGCCTTTGTCCTTTTAGGGATATGCACTACAAACCACATGTTATCATTTAAACAACGTGCCTTCAAAATCGATTTCTAAAACTCCTCACGAGTTGTGGACGGAGAAAAGACATCCTTAAACCATATTACCATATGGGGATGTCTAACTCATGTCTTATTTAAGGAAGTGAATAAGTTGAAAGCACGCTTAAAAGTTTGTGTGTCTATAGGATATCCAAAAGGGACTAAAGTGGGTTATTTTTATAACCCAAAGGAAAATAAAATTGTGGTTTCAAGTATTGCAACTTTCCTTGAGGATAGTTACATGGATGACTTTAAGCCTTAAAGCAAAGTGGTGCTTGAGGAGTTGGCAAGTAATTTGATCACTCTGGGGGTTTCGAATGAAACCACTCCAATCGGTGTAGAAAATCCAACTAAAACCGAATAACAATATGAGGGGCTGCAGCGTAGTGGGAGGATCAGGCATCAATCCGAGAGGTATATGTTCAATGGTGAGGCCTTCTTGGCTGAACCGGATGAACACGATTGGGGATCCTTACATTTACAAAGTCGCTATAAAGGATGTTGATTTGAAACTCTAGACAGAGGCCATGAACACAAAAATGAAGCCTATGGAGACTAATCGGGTCTTGGAGCTTATAGATCTTCTCAAAGGAGTAAAACCCATAGGGTGTAAGTGGATTTATAAGAAAAAGAGAGGAGTGGATGGAAAAATTAAAACGTATAAGGCTTGGCTTGTAGCTAAAGGATACACATAAAAGGAAGAAATCAATTACGAAGAAAATTTTTTGCCTGTAGCCATGCTTAAATCCATCCGTATTCTCTTGTCTATAGCTGCTGCTCTCAATTACGAGATTTGACAGATGGATGTCAAGACGACTTTTCTAAATGTCTATCTTGATGAGTCCATTTATATGGAGCAACCGGACAGGTTCAAGGCCAAGGGCAGGAGGGTAAGGTTTGTAAGCTGCTAAAGTTAATTTATGGACTTAAGCAGGCTTCCCGTTCTTGGAACATAAGATTTGATTAAGTGATCAAGACTTATGGGTTTGCACAAAATGTGGATGAATCATGTGTTTACAAACACATTAAGGACAGAAATGTGGTTTTTCAATTGCTCTATGTAGATGAGATTCTACTAATTGGCAATGATGTTAGGGCATTGTCATAGGTCAAATTTCATGAAAGACTTAGGTGAGGCTAATTTTGTTCTTAGTATCTAGATCTTTTAGGATAGGAAGAACAAAATAATAGCTTTGTCCCAAGCGGGCTACATAGATAAAATTCTCAAAAGTTTTGCAATGCAGGATTCCAAGAAAGGTGGGCAACCATCTAGGTTTGGAATTACTCTTTCTAAGAAAGACTCTCTAAAGCCTGAGGAAGAAAGAGAATACATAAAGAAGGTCCCTTATGCTTTGGCGGTGGGCAGTCTCATGTACGCCATGCTTTGCACATGACCAGTTATTTGTTATGCGGTAGGGATTGTAAGTCGATTTCAGTCGGATCCAAGACTGAACCACTAGGTTGCGGTCAAGCATATTTTCAAGTACTTGAGAAAGACTTGAGGATATATGCTTGTGTATTCAGGTGAGGATTTAACTCTTCTAAGATACACTGACTTGGGTTTCCAATCCTGTCTAGATTTGAAAAGATCAACTTTGGGTTTTGTGTTTACTCTAGGCGGTGGTGCCATTGTTTGGAGAAGTGTCAAGCAAGAATGCACTTCAGATTCTACGATGGAGCCTGAGTATGTGGCACTCAGTGATGCTTCGAAAGAAGCTGTGTAGCTTTGCAAGTTCCTTAGGGATCTTGAGGTAGTTCCTGGTATGGATGAGGTGGTATCACTACATTGTGATAATAGTGCAGCGATAACTTATGCTAAGGAACCGAGATTTCACAAGAAGAATAAGCATATTGGTCAAAAGTATCATGTGATAAAGGACTTCGTAGAAGGTGTGCATGTCGCTATATGCAAAATTGTGTCCAGGGACAATTTAGCTAATCCATTCATGAAGACACTAACTACAAGAGTTTTCAAGAGGCATATGGAGGCTATGGGGATATAGGACTCAGTGCAAGTGGGAGATTGTTAGACATGTATGCCCTACGGAGTAAAAATGTAATATGTTTTTTGGAGGCATTTTCATCAATAAAGAGTTTATTTATTATTCATATACCAAATTGTTATCCTTTTGACATTCATATTTGTTGAATCTATGATAAGCAAACAAAAATCTAAGACTATCAGTCTAAGCCTTTAGAATTAGGCATATGATAGACAGATTATGTAGAAGACATGATTCTAATGGCGATGCTTTAAATTATAAGAACTACAATCAAGAGAACAAAGTTAGACGTTTTATTAATGCAAAGATTGTTACGTTGTTTATATCTCTAACGGGAGATGGTTTGTCTTGGCCATTGGAGATGGACTTCGTGAATAGAAACATTAGTGCATTGTCATAGGTGACGATATATTGGATCAAGACATAAAGTTTAATTGATTTGGATTAATAATTGTGTCTTGGCAATCAATTCACATTAGACAATTATATGTATTGTATCTTAATCCTAAGATGAATAGTGGGCTTGTTGTCTTGACTTATGTCTTTTGATGTATCAAAGGGTAACATCCATATTTTATGTTGGTATGCATGCTAGTACGTTAGAGGAATGACTCTTGATAGCATAGATATATTATTCATAGATATGGAATCTATAACTCCTCTTTAGGAGTCTTTGATATCCTCTTATATGCGTTATCTTGTAATTTAAAAACTAGAGTGCTCAACTATTTGGATACTTAAGTGTAACCAAATGGTATACTATCGTTGGATCGTAAGTTTTCTGATGGTGAGATAATGGAACATAAAAAAAAAAAAAATCGGGAAGTTAAGACAGAATTTATCCTTAAGCCGATTATAGATACCCTATGGGGATACAATATTTTATGATATGTCATGGAGACTTAGCAATTCAGGCTTCATAATTTTATATAGTTTGAGAGCGTAGCTCTAAGCTTTTAACGAAGTAGCAGTAGAGTTGATAATTATAAAATGTATATCTAGGATATTTGGTTTCATAATTATCAGGAGCTTGAAATATATTGGTTTATCAGGTCCCCTTTGCTAGCTCATAATAAATCATGTAATGATACAGCGTACTTTTTCAATAAATTGGTGACTTATGTCAAATTATTAGATTGGCTAAAATTCGGTAGGATCAGATAATTCATGTTTGTTTATCGGTTGAATTAATTAATTCAAGAAAAACTTATTGAATTATTGAGATCAGATAATTCATGTCTATCTATCGGTTGAATTAATTTCGAGTTAATCAATTCAAGATAAACTTATTGAATTATTTTCCTAGAGATTATCTCGATATGACTGTTTTATTTTCCTAGGGATTATCTAAATATGACTGTTTTAATCAGATAACTTCTCTATTGGATTATTTGAATTAAAGCTAAGGCTCTATCCCAAGAATCTCGGGTGGGAAATAAAAGATTCGTAGGGATCATTTATCATAAATTCAGCAGGCCAATCTTCAGGTTCGGCTTGCCGGTGGAGTAAGTTCGGTAGGCCGATCTGCCAGTTCGACCTGTCGACTAAACGATTTATGATCACACATATTTAGAGGCTATTTTTATCAAACATTGATCCTGATTCAAATTTCTGAGGCCTTATCTGATAAGGATTAACCCCTAGGCCCAACCTTTATAAATAGGGAGTGAGACTTATAAGTTATTTAGATCAGTTGAGGAATTAAGAGTATGCACTCTAGTTTGTGAGTCTTTGCAACTCCCTAAGAGCTATTTTTCACAAATCACGAACTTTAGTTCTAGGTTCTCTCGATTGGTTAGAAGGAGAGTCATCAGGGAAAAAGCTATACGACGTGCGCCCACAAGCACTCCGATTGTGGATAGAGAATAGCAAAGAAGACTAGTTGGTTGAGATTCTTTTGGAACACCTTTCTCTTCACAGACTACGGAAGCTTTTTGGCAAACGAGGTTAGTAATATCTGGTTAATTTATGCATATAGTGTATCAAACTTATGTCTTAGAAAATACTCTGGTATGAAATTTTTAAAATTCCACTATGTACTTATCACAACCTACCTTTTCGGGCTGTGATAAATCTTTTTCTTACTTACATATAGGCAAAAATTTAGAAATTTTTTTTTACAGAAATTAACATCTTTTGAAACACGAGTGTACATATATATTTACATGAGCAAACTTTCTTTTACAATGCTATTTGCCAAATAACTTTGAGAGGGGTTTTTGTCTTACTTATTATATTTCAACTTTTATAAGCACGTTTCAAAATAACTTAAAACATGTTATAGCGGGAACATAACAACAGCGGATTCCATACCCAATCTGTACACTCATCATTCCTCCGCCAGCTCATCAACAAAATTATTCTGACCTTCTTGTTGGAATACCTATAGCATGAAACATTTAATGAGCTTACGCTCAGTAAGTCCCATGTAGCCCACATGCACATTCAATAAAATGCATGACCCAATTATGCTTTCTTATAAACCTTCCTTATCATTATCATTTCTTATCTTTAACTAGGGTGCAAGTGTTCATACCATTGCACACTTAGGTCTTTGTACTACCATGACCATACTATATCCTTAAAGTCCTCTTGAGTTAGGAGTCGATACGACACTTTTCTTAATTTCTAGTGATATAATTACTAGTCCATTTATTATGGTTATCATACCATGCATGAAGTGATAAACACATGTTATACGCAAAATGTAAATTCTCTTGTACAATATAGTACACACAGGTACATACATTTATACACATAGGTATACATTAACATGCACACCGATATAAAACATAACCTACACATAGGTATTTATTTAGCATACTCACATGTATACACCAACATACTTATAGATACTCATGTCATAGCATACACATAGGTATACACCTTGATATACACATAGGTATACATATACACATTTCACATTCTACACCTATAATTCCATACTATAAGTGGGATGGGTACTTACTTGATTCGAATGCTAGGCAACTCAACCTCGGTTTCTCTTTTCCTAGACTTCTAGGATCCTATTGGCCAATTGCAAAGTTATTAGCCAAATTTTACTATTTTTCAATACAAAATGATTGTTAATTAATAAATTGAGTTACATAACTGTATACAACTCCGAAAACCACTGGTTTTCTTATTTGTATCTAACTCTACCCTATCGTCTCATCCGAAGGACGGGAATCTTTCTAGTCATTCCTTTTTCCCATTTGGGGATGTTTTAGAACGATTTGGTTTACTCGGGGGAAAACAACAATTTTGCCCTCAATGGGCCCACTAACTTTCTCGAGCTCAATTTTGCTATTCAATGAAAATAGTCACGTACTAATTTCAACATAATAACCTAGTGGGTCGGATCTCCTTATTTCCCATCTATGCCCGATTTTAGTAAAACTTTGTAGTTTAACCCTAAAATTGAAAATTTTGACAATTTTACCTCTAGGGTTAAAATTGATCTCTTTAAGCCAAATTTTTCTATTTTTCAACAGGAAAATTTTTACTCAAAGTACCATACCCTAAATCATTTTGCAAAATAATGTTTTTGCCCTTTTAAAACTTTTTTCAATTTTAACAAATTCTTTAAAAATTAAAATCTCACAAACGGTTGAGATTTTCGACAAACTGCCTGATTTGCCTACTAGTTTCGTCGATATCTACAACTTTTGTGTTTTAACTTTTTCTAAATTTTCACTGTACAAGGGTGTTTTTTGGGCATTTTTCAATTCTGCTGAGAAGAAACTTTTTCTTACAATTTAGTCCTTAGGCCATTTTTGTAAAAATCTGTTTTAAAACTGCACATATACCCCTGTGAAGGAAGTTCCAACCCTTCTTTAAATCGTTTTCTTGCTCAACCATTATTTTTGCAAAACTAACATTAAAATTACAAAAATATCAGTTTTTACATAAACAACCATTTTCAACATTCAACCCTTAATTTTCACAACATCAACATACCATAATTCATATTTCTATGGGATTTAACTAAAATTTTGCTCAAGAACCCTCATACTTTGGAAAGAAAAAAAATCAAAACAAAAATCACAAAATTTCAAAACTTTAAAAATCAAAACTTTCCCAAATAACACTTTGTGATTTCTAGTCTTCCAAGGCTCCTTTGAAGCTCCTTCCTAGACATCATTTTCATGCAAAAACACCTTGAGTTAACTTCTCCCTTAACCCATGAAAAATCCCTTGAAAACTTGAAAAAAATTTTAGGTTTTTACCTTAAAACTTGTTGAAATTCCTTGGATTTTGCCTTTTGAGCTTGATTGGGGCTAATTTGGCAAAGAATTGGGTTGAGAAAATTTTTGGGAAGCTTCAACAATGGCTGTTGTGGGGGTTGAGGAAGAAGAAATAGGATTTTTTTGGCTAAATTTGCATTACATGCATGCTTATCCTTTATGGTGACTCATAGTAATCCATTAGTTCACTTAGGTGTCTCCATGGGATTGTGCCACCTTTCATGGCTTGGTGGCCCAATGAGATTCAATTGGGCGCCCACTTGGTGGGGCCTAAAAATTTACTCTGTGTAATTTTTCACCATACAGTATTTTTCTTACACTGCCATGGTCCAGTCAGTGCAAACTAATATTCTTAGACTATGTAAAATATTTTCCTTACCTTTGGTGTACTTTTGGAGGCCAAACATAACATTTTTCATATCTGTGTTTTTACTTAGCAATATACTTATACTGCGTCGGCCTTTTTTTACACTAGGTTGGGTTTCGGTGGACTCTATGTCTTATTTGTATTCAAATTACCCATTCGTTTGTATTACAATTTTACAATTAATTGTGATATAAAATTCATTTTATGGATATTATTTACAAATTTTTGAGTAATTAAACTTATGAAATCTGTATTAACAATATCTATCATTGCATCACATTCGCAGTGAAATTTTCAATTAATACTGCTTATTTATACATTATCACAATTTTAGAATTAATTACAAATTTTAAGGATAAATTCATTAATTAATCCCAATTAAATATTAGGTTTTATTAATGAATTTCTCCTGGTCATTACAACCTACCCCCTTTAAGAATTTTCGTTCTCGAAAATCAAAACAATTCGGGGTAGACGTTCCTCATTTCATCCTCTCGTTCCCATGTTGCTTCTTCCGCTTGTTGGTTGCACCACAAAACTTTGACTAGAGGTATCTTCTTGTTCCTTAATTATTTTTCTTCTCGTGCCATAATTTGAACTGGTTTTTCTTCATAAGATAGATTCTCTTGTACATCAATTCCCTCAGGCTGTAGAACATGCCATAGATCAGGTACATACTTCTTTAGCATGGATACATGAAACACGTTATGTACCGATGCCATTTTAGGGGGTAAAGCCAACTTATAAGCTACACTAGCTACTCTTTCTAGAATTTCAAACGGTCCAATATATCTTGGGCTGAGTTTTCCTTTCTTTCCAAACCTTATTACTCCTTTTATTGAAGTTACCTTTAGAAAGACTAAATCCCCTACTTGGAATTCTAGCAGTCTTCATCGTTGATCTGCATAACTCTTTTTACGGCTAAAAGTAGTTTCCATTAGTTGACATATTAATTTCACATCCTCTGTCATCCTTTGTACGAAATCCATAGTCGATATCGTCTTTTCTCCAGTTTCATACCAATGCAGTCGTAATCTACATCTTCACCCGTAGAGAGCTTCCTATGGAGCCATTCCTATGGAGGTTTGAAAGCTATTATTGTAAGCAAATTCGATCAACGAAAGCTTTTTATCCCATCATCCTTTGAAATCTAGCACACAGGCTCTCAGCATATCTTCTAGAGTTTGAATGGTCCTCTCAGACTGACCATCCGTTTGAGGGTGAAAAGCTGTACTAAATGTCAACTTCCTTCCCATTGCTTGGTGAATGCTCCTCCAAAACTTGGAAGTGAACCAGCCATCTTGATCAGAAATGATGGATTTTGGAACTCCATGGTATCTAACTATCTAGGCAACGTACAGTTCAGCTAATCATTCCACAGAGCTGCTAAGTTTAATGGGTAAAAAGTGTACTGATTTGGTCAATTTATCCATGATTACCCATATAGCGTCGTGTCCTCCTATAGTTCTAGGTAGCCTAGTCACTAGATCCATAGTTTTCTGGTCCCATTTCCATTTCAGAATTTCAATCTTTTGTAATTCACTTGCTGGTCGTTGATGTTCAGCCTTCACTTTTTGACATGTGAGACATTTGTTGATGAATCTCGCAACATCATTCTTCATTCTATGCCACCAGTAGTGCTCTTCTAAATCTTGATACATTTTAGTAGCTCCTAGATGTGCCACGTACGGTGCTTCATAAGCTTCCTCCAGTACTTTCTTCTTTAACTCTTCATCGTTGGGAATGCATAGTTTGCCTTTATAGCAGAGAATACCATCTTCCAAGATGCTAAATTTTGCTTCTTTATTCTCAAGAACCTTATTCTTAGCTTTGAGCAGCAATGGATCTGCTTCTTGCCGCTCCTTTAAATTCTCCAAGATAGTTGGTCGGAACGCCAAATTGGCTAATCCTCTTGTGATTAGCTCTATTCCTGCTTCTATCAAGTCCTTCTAAAGAGGTCTCGGTATTAATCGCACTGTTGCAAGCGAAGACGTTGATCTACGACTAAGGGCATCAGCCACTTGGTTTGTAACACTCGAGCATTTTTACTACATTAAAAATACATTAAGTTAAGGATTATATTAAGACAAAAAATACAATTTAAGGAAAAATACAGTATAATAACATGAAAAATTATACAGTATTAGAATAATGTAGTGTGAGGAAGTACATCGATAAAGTTATACAATATAAAAATTACACTGCAAAAGTAATGAAGTGTAGGAATTGGACTGTTTAAGGTCATACAGTATAGAAATTAGATTGTTTAAGTTGAAACAGTATAGGAATAATACTGTTTGGAGAATACGGATGAATAAGGAATACTATAGTAGTATAGAAAATACACCGACAGTATAGAAAAAATACTGTCAGTATAAATTTAGATTGAAAAAAGTTAGATAATATTGAAATTTCATTATGTAATGGATGGAAATAAGTATAGGACGTTATGGGACCTCATGAACTGTATGGAAAAGAATACCGGTAGTATAGGAAAAATATTGTCAATATAAACTTGGACTGTGTAAAAAGTTTGGTGGACACTTAATAGATTTTGATTGGGCCACCACACCATGAAATGTGGCCCAATCACATTTGGCCACCCAAAGTAGCCTAATTGATTACCAAGGTGATGACTCATCGCCTTTTTATAAAAAAGAAAGAAAAGAAAAAGGAAAAAAAAAGTATGAATACATTAATGGTATCTAGACCATTTGGTCTTATGGTGGAAGAAGAAAAAAGGAAAAGAAACGTGAAAGAAGGAAAGAAAGGAAAGAAAAGAAAGAAAGAAAAGGAAGAAAGAAAAAATTGCTCCATTTTCTTCCTCCTAAGAAACCGTCCTTCCTTAGCAATTCTTACTCAAATTTTGATGATTTTCAAGCCTCCAAATCAAGCTTACGGTAAGCCCTAATGTTTTAGTGCAAAGTTTTGCAACTTTGAAGGTGAGATTTCAAACTTTTTTTAAGGGTTTTAATGATTTTTTTCAAGGAGATGGATGGGTTTTTAATAGGATTTTGTCATGGTTTATGACAAGGGAAACTAAGGAAGTTTAATTGCTCAAGTGAAGGATCAAAGGCTTGGTGATGTTTAGGTAAAATTCTAAACTTCATGCTTGAAAAAGTTTATGTTTTCTTAAAGCATATTATGTGTTTGATGAAATGTTTAAGCCATGGCATGTAATATGGGCATTATGGCATGGTTATTTTATGTTATATGATGATGGTGATGATGATAGAAAGAAGAAAGTAATGGTTTTGATTAAATATAAAAAAGGACTAAATTGCAAAGAAGAAACTATTCTTGGCAGATTTAGAAATCAGCCAAAAAGTCCCTCTAAACGATAGAATTTCAAGAAAGTTAAAACACAAAAGTTGTAGAACTTGTCCAAAGTGTTAAGACAATATGGGCATTTTTTCAAAATTCTGCTCGGTTTAGAAGTTATGAATTTTACAAAATTTTGGGCACAGAATTTCAAGGAATTAAAACATAATGAAATGTTTGGAATTTGGCCATAGTGCTTTCATAAATTTTATTCGTTGTGAAAGACTGAACGTTTTGGTATAAATTGGTCATTTTTGGTTCTGGGGCAAAATTGTAAATATTTTTGTATTTCAGGCCAAAATTGTAAAATTATGCGAAAACTGGGTTTTCACTAGGAAACATTGGTTTCCTACAGTGCTGTAGGTAGTAAGTATCATAGATGCTAAGTTTTTAAGAAATTAAAGTTTAGTTAAGGGAATAATGGAAGAAAAAGAGATTAAGAGCAAAATGGTCATTTTATGAAAAAGGCAAAATGGACCCAAAACGCCCGATGTAGGAAAACGTTCCTTCACGAGATTTTTTTCGTACTATGTAAGAAATAAAACGTTAAAGTTAAGCAATGAGTTTTATAGGTTACGAAAACTGACGAAAAACCCGCCAAGGGTGAAATCATCATTATTAAGAAAACAGCTAGAACAAAGTCAAACACTCCAATTTAGCATAACATTCTTAGATAGAATATGTTCCATAATACGTTAAGTAATGAATCGCCAATGAGATGGGAAATTTAATAACAGATGTTTAAGTAAAGAAAAAGTAACCCTGATGGGTTACAAGGCTACGTGAAGAAAAGGAAAACTAATGATTTATAAGGTTAAGTAAAGACAAGAGTAAACCGATAGTATACAAGTCAAGTTAAAAGGAAAAAATAGTTAATTTTTACGTTTTATTATCAATCGAGTAGATTGACAAAAAGAAAGTTAATTGATAAGTTGGTTGTTGTTTGATCAGGACACAGAAGCCGACTAATGGAAGGACAAGGAGCGGAAGGAAAATGAACGGAATAGAAAACGTTAGAGCTAAGTCCAGGTAAGTTCAAACTTCACCTACAGCATGAAGTAAATAATTTTTAAATATTTATGTATATGTTTATAAACGTGTTTGCGTTTTATGTTGCATTTATTGTGCAAAAAGTTTTAGAGATTCAAAGCAAGATTTGCAATAAATTTGTAACTGTTATATTGAAAGTCTATTTGCATATTGATATGCATAATGTTTTAAAAAGTTTAGGTTATGATTTTCAAAGTATTTAAAGTATGTTTTGCATTTTGATAATGCATAATATTTTAGAGTTTAAGTTATGAGTTTCATGATGCATTTGTTATACAATAAGTTTCAACATAAAAGTTATGATTTAAAAAATGTGATTGCGTTATATGTTGCATTGTTATGTAATAAGTTGCATTTGTTATGCAATAAGCTTTAGAATACAAGTTATGACTTACAAAATGTGTCTGTGTTATAAGTTGCATTTGTTATGCAATAGATTTTACAGTACAAGCTATGAACTGCAAGTGTGTTTGCATATGATGTGATTGCATTTGATATGCTCGCTAAATTTAATAAGAAGGTAACATAAAAATAAAAAGAAAGTGTCGTACCAACCTCCTAGTTGTGAGGTAATAAAAGTAAAGTCAAAGTTTGACCTCCTAGATGTGAGGTACATGACCTTGATGTTTGATGGTCTCAAGTCTTCCGTTAAGGAAGCATCATGTTTATGATCTCATGATTAATGATATTGGTACGATCACTAAAGTAAAATAAGGAAAGTTAAAGTAAGATATAGGAAGATAAGGAACAAGAACAGAAAGTTAAAGTAAGATAAAGGAAGTTAAGGAACAAGGATAGAAAGTTAAAGTAAGAAAAGAATATTCATAAGACATTCATAATCGAAAGTTCATAATTGAACATAAATGGGAACATGCATTTTGATTTTTCTTGTTTTTCTGGTCATGAAACATTTATATGCTATGGAAAACATTCTGAAGAATGTTTTATATTGAGTGTTTATAAAAACATAAATGGTGTTTATGAAGAGCAATATGAGGATTGTTTTATGTTAAATACTTTATGAAAAGCGTTTATGAAAAACGTTACAGAAATGCTTTATGAAAACATTTATGAAAAACGTTTTAGAAATGTTTTATGAAAAATGCTTATGAAAAATGTTTCAAGTGAAAGGTTTTTATGATAAAAGTTTATAAAGCATGTTTTAAATGATTTGTGAGAATATGTTTGAACTTACTAAGTGAAAGCTCATTAAAAGTTTCTTCATGTTGTAGGAGGTTTTATGGGCTACCAATCGGACCCATTAGAAGAGCTGGGTGCTGTGGAGGGCAGATGCGAAGATTTGGGTATAGATACCACCATAGTAAGTTTCCGCTGTACAAAGAAAAAGTTTTCTCACTATTTGATACAATGTTTTCAAAGTTCAAAAAGTCAAAGTTTAGATAAAGTCAAAGTATTAAGCAATGTTTTCAAAAGTTTTAAGATACATTGTACTAAATGTGTTATAAAATTATAAAGTGAAGTTTTAAGTTATGATTTAATAAATGTTTCTTATTAATTTTTAAGGAACGATTTGAAATGGTTTTAAAAGCAAGTGTTGAGTGAGGTCTCAACTTGAATGGCGACTAAGGTCGCAATAGTTTTTAAGTACATTTTAAAGAATGTTAAAAAAAAAATTTCTAGTATTTCTCTTACTAAGTAAGTAAGATTAATGTTTAAGAACGATGTTTAAGAAAGTTAAGCGACTGCCTAAAAAGGTGGGTCATCACACGGTTAGCCTTTCCAAGGTGATAGAAAATTTCACAATCTTAGTCTTTAACTAGCTCAAGCCACCTTCGTTGTCTCATGTTGAGCTCCTTCTATGTGAAGATATACTTCAAACTCTAATGGTCTATACAAATCTCGCATTTAGCTCTATACAAATAGTGATGCCAAATCTTCAATGCAAATACGACCGCCGTTAACTCTAAGTCATGCGTCGGATAGTTTCTTTCATGATCCTTTAGTTGCTGAGATGCGTATGCTATCACTTTTCCATTTTGCATAAGTACAACTCCCAATCCTGTTTTCAATGCATCGCTGTAGATCACAAAATTTCCTAGATCTGGGTCAGGTATAGTCAGTACTGGTGTACTTGAGAGCCGTCTTTTTAACTCTTGAAAGCTTTCTTCACATTTCTTAGTCCATTCGTACTTTGCTCCTTTCCGTGTAAGAGCTGTAAGTGGTGCTGCAAGTCTAGAGAATCCTTCTACAAATCGTCGATAATAGCCTGCTAAACCGAGGAAACTCCTAATTTTGGTAACGTTCTTTGGTGTAGGCCATTTATTTACCGCTTCAACTTTGGAAGGATCAACAAATACTCCATCTCGTAACACCACATGTCCTAAGAAATGAACTTTTTCCAACCAAAATTCATATTTTGAAAACTTGGCATACAACTAATGTTTCCTCAACAACTGCAGCGTAATCCTCAAGTGTTTCTCATGTTGCTTTGGCGTTCTTGTGTAGATGAGAATATTGTTGATGAAAACGATAACAAATTTATCGAGATAATACTTGAAAATCTGATTCATAAGATCCATAAAGGCTGCTGGGGCATTGGTCAATCCGAATGGCATAACGTAAAATTCGTAATAACAATAACGCGTTCGAAATGTTGTCTTTGGCATGTCCTCTTCCTTGACTCAGAGTTGATGATATCCCGAGCGTAAGTCAATTTTTGAGAATATCGACGCTCCTTTCAATTGATCAAATAAGTCGTCGTTTGTTAGAAGTGGATACTTGTTCTTAATCGTAACCTTGTTTAGTTCCCGAAAATCAATGCATATCCACAAGGTTCCCTCTTTCTTCTCAACAATAAAACAGGCGCTCCCCATGGGGAATGACTCGGCCGAATAAATCCTTTGTCCAACAATTCTTGTAATTGCACCTGAAACTCTTTGAGTTCTCCATACGATACAGTGCCTTCGATATTGAGCCATACGATACAGTGCCTTCGATATTGAGCCATACGATACGGTGCCTTTGAGTTCCCAAGAAATCCATTTGCAAGTTAACTTCATAATCTTGTATATCAATTATTATTAAATCAATATACAATTCTCTTCCACGAACGATGATGGGTACGTGACGTAACCAATAATCGGAATTCAATACCTCTCCAGAAGGAAGTGCAATCCTAAAAGTCTATTCTATCCTATCCCCTTCATTTCCTATTCGTTTAGCAAACTTAAGCGATGCAAATGAATACGTCGCTCTAGAATCAAACAAAACATAAGCATCAACATTGGCAACAGAGAACTGACTTGTCACCAGTGATGAAGTTCCCACATCGTCCTCTTTCTTCGTGTAAGCGTAAATCCATCCATTGGGTTCCGGAGCTTCCAAGCGTCCCTGACTAATGCTAGGACCTTCAATCTATGCTTGAACTGTGTGAAGCTGGGTTCCCTGAGGCCTTTGCTAACTCTGATTATTTTGATTCTAAGGATTGGAGAAACAATTTCTGGCATAGTGTCCTTCCTTGCCACAGATGAAACACTTATTGGTGCCAGCTTTACACTCTCCCGCATGTCTCTTCTTGCATTGACTGCAGAGAGGCTTGTTGTTTCCTCTATCACTGATCCTCTTCTGGGGTTGTCCCTTCTAATTCTTTGGATTAATCACATTCCATTTCCACTTATTATTGGCATTGTGGTTGCGTCCAGTTGGATGGCTCTAGGACTGCCCTTGACTTGAAACACTTCCTTGTCCTTTCCTTGTTGCTTGGTGTTGGCTAAAGTTTTCTCCTCCTTTTGAGCTTTAAAGATTCTTGCTCTCTCCTCCTTATCACGAGCAATTCTGAATTCGGCTCTAGTAGCTCGTTCAATACAATCCTCTACATCCTTAGGAGCTTGCCCTCCACTATCGACTACAAGGGCAATCTCAGTTCGAAACATCCACATTGGTCTTCTTATTCACTCCTGATCAGTGGGTACTAGTTCAGGACAAAGTCATGCTAGTTGATTGAATCTCTTTACAGTGTCGGCCACTGACATGTTGCCCTGTTTAAAGTTGTTGAATTCTTCTTGCTGGGCTGCCATTGTTTCCACATTGAAATAAGCCCTTCCAAATTCTTCCATGAAATCTGGCCATGACATTTTGTCTACGTTCCTTCCATGTTCTACCGACTCCCACCATCTCCTGGAATCCTTAGTGAGAGAAAATGAGGCACATAATACTTTTTCAAGATCACTAAGCCCTATAAATTTCAAAACACTTTCTATATCGATAAGCCAATCATTAGCTTCCAATGGGTCCGTAGATCCATCAAATTCTAGGGCCTTCATCTATCGGAATCTTTTATAAAATTCAATAGTATATACTATCAGAGCAGCTAGAATAGCTAGAGCAACTGGTTCTACTTGTTGAGGCGGTGGTACTAGAGGTGGCGAGTTTGCACGTGCCTATGGCACAGGATTTTGGTTCGCTAATTGCTCTCTCAATTCTTGCATTTCTAACTCTTGAGCTCAGAGTTTCTGTTGTAATTCCATGATCATGGCCACCAAGTCTAGGTTCATAGGTTCTCTGGGTGCATCGACAATCGTTAGTAAAATTGGTTTACATGCCTACCGTATGATTTCGTTATTACGTCGGTATATACTATTAACTTAATAGTATTTAAGAAAATTTTCAAACAATATAAATACATGCAAACATGAACAATCGCATAAACTTAATGTCTCCTTTAACACTTTTCATTTCATTAACTTCTTTCCTTTTTCTTTTACATTCTTCATTCTCAAAACATTACATAAGTGACTAACATACACATTTACTTTCCTTTCTTACATAAACTGTTCATATCATTCCCGGGAGCAGTTATCTCTTTCGGCTACATATATCTATTGCCACGAAGGATACCACTTGCCGAATGTACACACACAAACAAAGCAACAAGGCCCAAAACTGTACTAATCCCACATCTAATTACATCTTAATACATATAGATTATCATAGGTCCCTTTCTTTGTAATCTGACTCTACTCCTGACACGTCACTATGTTCGGGGTCCTCCTTAGGGTCCTCTTCTTCCTCTTCATCCAAATCGGTAGACTCGTCATCACTTGCAATTATAGGTTCGGGAGGCACTGGAAGGAATTCAAGCTCTTCATCATCATCTTCACCATCAGCATCATCTTCATCATCCTCTTCCATGTCTACTGGGGGATCCTCTAAGGGCGCGGCCACATTTTGCTCTGCATGCAACACTTCTATAAGAAAATCGTTGAGACTGAGGAAATCCCTCGGATATTGCATTTGTTGCTAGACTGCATCTAGAAGATCTCTCCAGATAAGATCATAAATTCACCGCAAGGGTATTTCTAGCGAAATCAATGGTACCATAGTATGGTGAAATCTTAGGATATAATGATCCACTGGCTTACCTACATACCTACCTCATAAGGGTTCTACATGTAAATACAACTTACGACGCCAATCTGTCCATGACATTAGAATCACTTGAACTTGCATGTTATCAACAAGTGGAAACAGTGTGAATGCTTCTAAGATCTACGCTTTAAATCCTTCCCAATTATGTTGTCGCTCTTTTGGTCTAAGCTCGATCCACCATTCCAATGCTGCTCCTGCCAATTGCCCTGAGGCTATGGGAACTTGTAAATGTTGTGGGGTATGGCAAGTCTCAAAAGTTACTTCTATCTCATGAAACGATTCCATTAAGATTATCGGTCTTCGACTGCCATAGTAGTGCAGAGGTATCATCTCTCAGAAAGTAATACTCGCTCTTTGGTCCGACTCCATGTCATGGTTATTATGCGGCTCCGCCATCTACTACATTTATCGTAATTAATATAACAATGCCATATAAAGTGAAAACTTAACATTCTTATACTTAAAATCAAACTATCTTACTTGAGCTATGGCGGTGGAGCAGATGACAATGTGCAGTATCCGCCTTTTTGGGCTGTGATAAATCTTTTTCTTACTTACATATAGGGGAAAACCTAGAAATTTTTTTTTTGAGCAAACTTTCTTTTACAATGCCGTTTGCCAAATACCTTTGAGAGAGTTTTTTGTCTTACTTATTATATTACAACTTTGTATACACGTTTCAAAATGACTTAAAATATATTACAGTGGAAACATAACAGCGGTGGATTCCATACCCAATCTGCACACTAATCATCCCTCTGCAAGCTCATCAATAAAATTATTCTGATCTTCTCATCGGAATACATACAGCATGAAACACTTAATGAGCTTACGCCTAGTAAGTCCCATGTAGCCTACATGCACATTCAATAAAATGCGTGATCCAATTATGCTTTCTTATAAATCTTCTTTATCATTATCATTTCTTATCTTTAACAAGGGCCCAAGTGTTCGTACCATTGCGCACTTAGGTCTACGTAACACCGTAACCATATTATATCCTTAAACTCCTCTTGAGTTAGGAGTCGGTATGACACTTTTCTTAATTTCTGGTGATATAATTACCAGTCCATTTATTATGGTTATCATACTATGCATAAAGTGATAAACACATGTTATACGCAAAACATAAATACTTTTGTACGATATAGTATACACAGGTATACATTAATATACACACTGGTATAAAACATAACCTACACACAGGTATTTATTTAGTATACTTACAGGTATACACTAACATACTTATAGATGCTCATGTCATAGCACACACACATGTATACACCTTGATATATACACAGGTATACATATACAAATATCACATTCTATACCTATAATTTCATACTATAGGTGGGATGAGTACTTACTTGATTCGAATGTCGGGCAACTCAACCTCGGTTTCCCTTTTCCTAGACTTCTAGGATCTTGTTGGCCAATTGCAAAGTTATTAGCCAAATTTCACTATTTTTCAATACAAAATGATCTTATTAATAAATTGAGTTGCATAACTGTATACAACTCTAAAGACCACTAGTTTTCTTATTTCTATCTAACTCTATCCTATCATCTCTAACAAAGGGCAGGAATCTTTCTAGTCATTCCTTATTCCCATTTGGGGACATTTTAGGACGATTTGGTTTACTCGGGAGAAAATGACTATTTTGCCCTCAATGGGCCTACTAACTTTCCCGAGCTCAATTTTGCTATTCTAACGAAAATAGTCACATACTAATTTCAACATAATAACATAGCGGGTTGGATCTTCTTATTTCCCATCTATGTCCTATTTTAGTAAAACTTTACAGTTTAGCCCCTAAATTGTAAATTTTGACAATTTTACCCTCGGGGCTAAAATTTATCTCTTTAAACCAAAATTTTCTATTTTTCAAAAGGAACATTTTTACTCAAAGTACCATATCCTAAATCATTTTGTAAAATGACATTTTTGCCCTTTTAAAATTTTTTTCAATTTTAACAAATTCTTTAAAAATTAAAATCTCACAACGGTTGAGATTTTTGATGAACTGCCTACCATGTTTAATAGTTTCATCGAGATTGACAACTTTTGTGTTTTAAATTTTTTCAAATTTTCACTACACAGGGGTGTTTTTGGGCATTTTTTAATTCTACCGAGAAGAAACTTTTCCTTACAATTTAGTCCTTAGGACATTTTTATAAAAATCTATTTCAAAACTGCACATCTACCCCTGTAAAGGCAGTTCCAACCCTTGTTTACAAAGTTTTCATGTCCAACCATCAATTTTGCAAAACTAACATTAAAATTACAAAAATATGGCTTTTGACATAAACAACCATTTTCAACATTCA
The DNA here is from genome assembly GCA_946598075.1 of Artocarpus hirsutus. NCBI lineage: Eukaryota > Viridiplantae > Streptophyta > Magnoliopsida > Rosales > Moraceae > Artocarpus > Artocarpus hirsutus. The sequence continues at coordinate 21,469 of CAMOHE010047125.1, read as the reverse complement.
ACCCTTAATTTTCACAACATCAACATACCATAATTCATATTTCTATGGGATTTAAGTAAAATTTTTCTCAAGAACCCTCATACTTTGGAAAGAATCAAAATCAAAACAAAAATCACAAAATTTCAAAACTTTAAAAATCAAAACTTACCCAAATAACATTTTGTGATTTCTAGCCTTCCAAGGCTCCTTTGAAGCTCCTTCCTAGACATCATTTTCATGCAAAAACACCTTGAGTTAACTTCTCCTTTAACCCATGAAAAATCCCTTGAAAACTTGAAAAAAAGTTTAGGATTTTACCTTAAAACTTGTTGAAATTCCTTGGATTTTGCCTTTTGAACTTGATTGGAGCTAATTTGGCAAAGAATTGGGTTGAGAAAATTTTTGGGAAGCTTCAACAATGGCTGCCGTGGGGGTTGAGGAAGA
>CAMOHE010047125.1:0-21026 GCA_946598075.1 Artocarpus hirsutus | reverse complement strand
GGGTTCTCTCAATTGATTGGAAGGAGAGTCACCTTGAGGAAGAGCTGTACGTGTGAGCCCACACTCACTCCGATCGTGGATAGAGAATAGCAAAGAAGACCAGTTGGTTGAGGCTCTTTTGGAACGTTACTTCTCTACACAGACTTCGGGAGCTTTTCGGCGTATACAAGGTCAGTAAGATCAGGTTAATTTATACATATAGCATGTCAAACTTGTGTTTTGGAAAATACTCTGATTTAAAATTTTTTTAAAATTCCGCTGCGTATTATTTTTCCAACACAACATACCATAATTCATATTTCTATGGGCTTTAAGCAAAATTTTGCTCAAGAACCCTCATACTTTGGAAAGAATCAAAATCAAAACAAAAATCACAAAATTTTAAAACTTTAAAAATCAAAACTTACCCAAATAACAATTTGTGATTTCTAGCCTTCCAAGACTCCTTTGAGGCTCCTTCCTAGACATTATTTTCATGCAAAAACACCTTGAGTTAAGTTCTCCCTTAACCCATGAAAAATCCCTTGAAAACTTGAAAAAAAGTTTAGGATTTTACCTTAAAACTTGTTGAAATTCCTTGGATTTTGCCTTTTGAACTTGATTGGAGCTAATTTGGCAAAGAATTGGGTTGAGAAAATTTTTGGGAAGCTTCAACAATGGCTGCCGTGGGGGTTGAGGAAGAAGAAATGGGATTTTTTTGGCTAAATTTGCATTAAATGCATGCTTATCCTTTATAGTGACTTATAGTAATCCATTCGTTCACCTAGGTGTCTCCATGGGATTGGGCCACCTTTCATGGCTTGGTGGCCCAATGAGATTCAATTGGGTGCCCACTTGGTGGGGCCTAAAAATTTACTGTGTGTAATTTTTCACCACACAATATTTTCTTACACTACCGTGGTCAAGTCAGTGGAAACTCATATCCTTAGACTGTGTAAAATATTTTACTTACCTTTGGTGTACTTTTGGAGGCTAAACATAACATTTTTCATATCTGCGTTTTCACTTAGCAGTATACTTATACTGCGTTGACCTCCTTTTTACACTAGGTTGAGTTTCGATAGACTCTATGTCTTATTTGTATTCTAATTATCCTTTCGTTTGTATCACAATTTTACAATTAATTGTTATATAAAATTGATTTTATGGATATTATTTATAAATTTTTGAGTAATTAAACTCATAAAATCTGTATTAACAATATCCATCATTACACCACATTCGTAGTGAAATTTTTAATTAATACTGCTTATTTATACATTATCACAATTTTACAATTAATTACAATTTTTAAGGGTAAATTCATTAATTAAACCTAATTAAATGTTAGGTTTTATTAATAAATTTCTCCTGGTCAGTACAGTACTGTTTTTCAAACAAAAATAAGAAAAGGCAGGAGAATGTTGGACGTAAGACACTGCAATAAACAAAATGAATAAAAAAAAAGAATGAAACAAGAAAAAATAAATTATTTAAAAAGGAAAAAAAAGGGAAAAATGGTAAAACCATTGAAATCAAAACAAGGTTGAGCACCCTAATATTTTTTTATTATTAATTGTAACTTTCAACTTAAATATAGAACACCACCGTGCACTAAGAAAAAAATGTTTTTGGTATTATAATTTGCTTTACGTACTTAGTTACTTAATTGGAGTCTGGATTTTGTTTTGAGTTTTTAAAAGTCGTTAGTGACTATATTAAATTTTATGATTAATATGATAGAATTTGTTTTAAGTTTTATTAATGATATTTTTAAGCTTTTAAAAGGTAAATAGATCAGGTATGAAAATAGCTCTTCAGTTATGAGACAAAAAGATAGTAGGATTTAAAGATGAGAGAAACATACCCACCTCGTCCTATTCTATTGCCATCCCTATTTATATGGTAAAATGCTAGAGAAATAGAGCTAAAAAAAGGGGGGAAAAAAGCAAAGCATGAAAGCGGTTGAATTAAAAAGAAAGAGAGATTGAAGTGGTTTTAAAGGTATCTAAAGCTATTTGATAGATTGGTTCGAAATTGGTTTGAGTCAAAAATAATGTAAACTCTTACATACTATAGTGTAAGGCAAAAGGCAACTATAATGTAAAAATCTTACATCATTTTCTTAAAAAAAAAAAAAAACTCCCACTTATTACAATGTTTGAATCAATGTGCCAAACACCCAAGTAGGAAAATGAAATCAAAGAAAAAAATAAAGCAAAAGAAAGAAAGAGGAAAATAAAGAAAAAATAATAAGAAAAATAAGGAAAGAAAAAAGTACAAAAGTAAAATAAAAGGGTCCAAAACATCAAAACGGTGCACTTTGGATGACTACAATAGGAATAATGCATTCCTTATTCATACTTTTTATATATCTAAAGACAATGTTTGAACCAATATCTTTAACACCCAAGTACGCAAATGCAATCAAAGAAAAAAATAGCAAAATAAAGAAAGAGGAAAAAAGGACAAAATAATAAGAAAAATAAAGAAAGAAAATCTGATGACCTGACTTTTCAAGCCATCTCTTGACGTTCTTTTAATCTTAATTAAGCTTATTTAGGTTACACAAAAGAGCAACTTTTTTTTTACATATAAAAAACTTTTATTATATGTTAACCTTTTTCATAATCATAACTTTTCCAAACACTTAATATAACACTTGTTTTACTCACAATTTAAATCATAGCAACTAAATAATTTTCTTTAAAATAACATATTTAAAAACATAAAATTTATAATGGAAATAGTCTTGCAGCGGTATCCATATTTTTTACTACGCTTTGCTTACTTGACGTTGCCACCTCAACAATAACCTTATTTCGGCCACTTGGCTAGATTTCCTATAGTATGAAATAAAATAAATAAGCTATTATTCAATAAGTTCAACTACAGCCCACAAAACCATTTCCTATTTATATGCATGGTCTATTATGCTTATTTATGAACTTTAATTATTTACTTTTTTAATCTGTCCTTTAACTATGGACCCGTGTCTTTGCACCATGTGCACAAGATCATTGTAACACTAAGATCATAATATCATTCTTTACTTAAATCTCCCATTGGGTTGGGAGTTTATGCCTTCACTTACTTTTCCTTTCTAACGTATCATTTTACCATTCTATTTAGTATGGTGACATACCAAACATTATGCTTAAATAACTTAAAATAAGTCACAACAAATGTAATTAATTAAAGATATGAATAAAACATTTTAAGTTAAAAACTTTTGATTCCACACTGTAGGCAGGATTTGAACTTACTTGAATTGGCATAGCATTAACCAAGTTCTTTTTCCTCTTTTATCTACCTAAGTGTCCTACCTGGACATTACTTTATCATGAGCTAACTTGTTTGTTACCGACTATTAGTCGATATCAGAACTTTGATATTTTAAAAAAACCCTAATGTAATGGAACTTATTTTCTCTTATCTTATATTGTCTTTCAGTCACTAATGGAACACAGAGAAGTTCCCGCTAAAGGACGTTATTCTATTCGGACGTTTTGAGGTCCATTCGAGCGTTTTTGTATATATGACAATTTTGCCCTCACGGATGTAATGCCCGCCATTTCTTCTATGGAGACTTATGTTAATTTAACGTTAAAATGTGATATCTTAATTGCTATTGTTATTTATGTTAAGTAAATTAACTTTTTGTTTTATAATGTCATAGATAACGACCACAAGGGATTGATGTGCTCGTGTTGTTCATGTAAAAAAAGATGATAAGCTTAAAGTGTAGTTTTTTTAAAATAATGTCAACTTGCTCTAAATTTATGTTTATAACACTCTAGAGTTAGGTATACCCTAGAGTTATATTCTTGAGGATGACATGAATTTTTTTGGCATTTTTTCTTATTTTTGTGACGTTTATGATGTCATGATAATTACACCTGTAACATTTTTTTATCATGGTGTTTAGAAACTCAAAAATATAAAGTGTTCAAAAGAATAATGTGTAAATTAATATTTTTTTGAGGTTATACGAGTAAATATTATTGTTGTGTATAAATAATTATATAATATTATCTTATAATCATATTATATTATATTATATTATATAGAAACCATACGTTTCTTTACAAAAAAATGATAACACCTAATATATATATTAAGAAAATTGGTGTTTAGGGAAACCAAAAAAAAAAATAGAAACCTAATTAGATTAGGATTACACTCATTTAAAAAAAGGAAAACCTAATTAGATGCAGATTGCACTTATTTAAAAAAAAAAAAAAGAAACCTAATTAGACTAGGACTAGGGTTATTTATGCTTATAAATATGTGGCTTCAAGCATATATATTATTTCTATCCCTTTTTCTTACCTTCATCTTTTTTTATATTCCTCGATGCTTTTATGCTCTCTTTTCTCCCCTAAAACTCACATGCCATTAGTTTGAAATTTTGTTTTTTCCAAGATTTTCTCTCTCAAAGAATTCATTACTCTTATTTTCTTTCAAGCCAAAGTAGAAGGGATTCTTTTTAGAGATTTTATGCGCAAGTCTTTGTATATATTGAATACAACATAAGAATTTAAGCTATGGTTTAAAGGTTTCATGGTTTTGAATTTTTATGATTGGTATATACTGTTTTGTGGCAAACTTTGCTAGAAAATTGTTCTTTTATGTTGTCAATGTGTATGCATGTATGCTTATATGAAAGATAAATTACGTTATTTATTACTTTGATTATAAAAATATTATTTTGTGGTTGAAAGTATTTATGTTCATATGATATCATGAAATTTCATGAAAAAAAAGTTTTGTTGTTGGAGTGTGATAAGAGAATTTTAGAGTTTTCAGTTTGTCGGTAAGGTTGTTGGTAATGTTTTAAAACCAAATGATTTTATTTTGATACGATTTTTGGATATTTTGTGTATATATATGTTAGTGATATGTTGTGTATATATATGTTAGTAATGTCTATGATTTTTTATAATTTTTTTTCAAAATATATTTTGGGTTATGAGCTTTCAATTAAACACTGCTCACGAAATTTTATTTGCTGGTAGATTTGAATTTGTGTTTTATAGAGCCCGTTTTATAAGAAAAAGCGCATCTTTTGATTCTGTAAAAAATTGAGTCATTACTGATATGTTAACTAAATGTCTGTAAATTTTTAACTTCATATCCTTATTATGTTTTGAGATAAAATTCATTGATTGCCAAGTACTCAGTAGTTGTTATGCTCTATGTAATTCATGAGATAATAAATTATGCTTTTAAATATGTTTTGTATGGTTTATTATTTTTCTAGCTTATATTTATATGCTAAGCATGTCACATAAAAATTTTAGAAGCATATCATACATATTTGAATTTATAGAAATGTTTGAATGAAATATGTTCACCGTTAGCATGTCTGATGTTGATATTAACTTTGAATTCGAATGTGTGTCTTGAATTGCTTTAAATTTATTTGAAGATGAATTTTAGATATATAGGTCTACTATATGTACTAATTTTTTAAATTATTTTATAGTAGAAATAATTTGATACATAATATTTAATTCGGACTGCTCACTGCCTAGGCTTTACTAGAAAATTTGTAATTTAATTATGTGATTTATTTTAATTATCAAATGAAATTTTTATAGCTAAAGAAAAATCTGAGTATTATATATATATATATATATATTAACTTTGGTTCTGCAAATGTTCATGCTTTAATTGAATGTGAATTGAATGATATAAGGTTATGAAGCTTTGAAGTTCGGTCAATTTTTATGATTGGCAAGTTTACTTGAATATATTGAAAATTGGAAAATAGTATTTTAAATTAATAGTTTCAAGAGAAGAAATTTAGAGTGATGTTTTTATATACTAGCTATGCTATGGAATAAGTTTTACACTTTATTTATGCTTGTAAGTTGAGAGAAATTAATTAATTTCTCTAAGTAATCAAAGGTATCAATTTTTTGTCTTTATGATTCTTAACTCTAAGTGCATGTTTGTGACTATTAAGAATGATGTTCGATGATGTAATATGGTATTAAATTATATCGTGACAATGAAAATTAATTTTATGTATTATATGAATAATTGACATGAACACTCAAAAAGCAAGCACACTGAGAACCGTGGCAATGTCACCCGATTTAAGGTTTAGTAAGCAAGGGAGTCAAGTAGGTACTCTCTCACCTGCAACATGATAAAATTTTATGAAAAAAGTTTTAGGAATATGTTTTATGACAATTTTAAAGTTTGTTTTTACACATTATTTTCTCATGAAAACTCTTGTTGCAACAAGAAAGTTTAATAGATGTTTCAATGATGAGGTATGTTAAAGAAAGCTTATATGTATATATATGAATCACTTAATTAAGTGTTGCATACCCTATGTTTATTTTTATGATGTCCCAAAGCTTTGGACTTGTCATGTTTGGTTCAGGACTAGCTACCCCACTTCTATCATGACGACGTGCCTATGATGTTAATGGTGCAACGCTTAGGCCCCTAAAGATAAACTGAATGATGTTTTAATGTAGAAGTTTAAATGTAAAGATACGTTTTATATAAACTTATGCCACATGCACTACTATAATTATGATTACGATATTATATAATGATTTTTATGAAATTTTTATGTTGTGAGATAGGAATGTGTGCTAGCTAAGCTTATGCTTACTTAGTTTATATCATGTTGTAGATAAGGATAAGATGCAAGTTGATTAGAATGGAGGACAAGGACAGATGTGTGTGCAAGGAGTGTTAGATTGGAAATGGAGTCATGTCGTGAAAGGAATTTAAACTCAAACAAAATTTAATATATTATGTTCCACATTTTTATTTGTTTGAGACTCGGTTCTATTTGTGATATATTCCTTTGAACTTATTTTTATTGAATGTAATTCGTATTTTAGATTTTTAGATTCTTAGGTTAATTATTAAAGAATATGCTATATAGTTCATTTCTTCATAATTGGTCTTAATTAGATGTTTGATTAGAAGTTAAGAGTGCTTGCATTATATGTGTTAGTTGTATTTGCTAAATATTTGTTTTGTTTTTTTGTAAACTAAGTTTTCTGTAGGTAGTCGGTTAGCCAAATACCTTAGGTGTTTCGTTGGGCTAACCGAGGAGGAAAAATTAATTCTGGTAAGTAGTTTTTCACAAAATATATATGCATGTATTTACTGGGAGATTTATCTGAGCTTTATTAATTATTTCGAACTTCTTACCAAAAATTATTAAATTTAACGGCAAAAGTAACATTCCCTATGGCGACATTAAGGGGGTGTTATAATGGGCCTTAGAAGCTTTTCAAACTTGCTTTAGTTAAAAATGTGAATTTTCTCACTTATTTGCAACAGTACGATGAAAAGAAGGTATTGGTTTTCTTTTGGTGAAAGAAGCCCATTTTAACAAAACTTTTGCGATTTTAACCCCCAACCTTGAAAATTTTAACAATTTTTCCTCGGGACCAAAACCAACCATTTTACACCATTGGGCTCTGTCTTTTATAAGGATTTAAACTCTCTAAAGTCCTCCAGTCACACTCCTTATGTGTCAATACATTTTTCTTTTCAACATAAATTTCAAAATTTTGTGATTACAAATCGTAAAATTTGATATCTCACAAATCGAGCAGAATTTTTATAAACCATTTGTGCTAACCCAATAGTTAACTTTCATGTTTTGACTTTTTTGATATTCAAATTTCACAGTGAGGTTTTTGGTCATTTTTCAAAACTATTTCTTTTAAATAAAAACTTTGCAATTTTACCCTCAATGATTTTTTCAAACAATTTTACCCTCAATAAATTTTTCAAACTTTTGTTCCTCAAAATTGCTACTTCCATTGTGTTGGGAAGAACCGACATGATTCCAACAAAACTTAATGACTCCTAACTCACCAAAATGCTAGATTTTATTAAAATGCCAAAAATTACTTTTTTTTCTACTAAATTTCAAACTTAGAGTTTTAAAACTTAAAAACCCTAGTTTCTTACAACAAATCACACCACATAGCATGAACAAGTCACATAAGAATACCATAACACCTCTTGGGCATGTCATAGTCCATATTATGTTTTACATAGCAAAAATACCTAAAAAACATAATTTCTTAGGTTTAGTTTAGAATTTACTAAAAATTTCCCTTGTAAAACTTTGTGGTCCTTCACTAAAGCTTGATCTTGGCAATTTTTGTTGATATAATCCATAGAAAATTCTTTATCAAAACCCTTTCTAAAACCAAAAGAAAGAAGAAAAGTTAGGTTTTTACCTTGACTAAAACTTTATTTTGCTGGAGATTGACTCTTTGATGAATTTGAAAGAAAATTTTGAAAAAAAAAATAGGTTAGGAGCTTCAGGTGAGTTAGGGAAAGAAAGAGAGAACTTTTTTTTTTCCAAGACTTTGACTATTTTTTTGTTTAAAAAAAAAAGCTTTCTTTTTGGACTTTTTTGCAATTTGCTTGACTTTTGGGGCAAAATTAAAACAAAATATTTTATCTCCTCCACAAGAAGATGTCGGATATCACACATGGGTAGGTAGCAAAATTTCACACTTTTGTGCTAAAATAAGTAGGTCCCACAACCTTTTTTGCACTGTGTAAATTTATACCACACTGTATTTTTTCTACGCTTCCATTGCAAAACTATCTAGATATCTTCTTTAGACTATCTAAGCTTACACTGTATAACTTGAAATACCAAACAGTCCAGTTTCCAATATGGCAGAGCATCTATCTTTCTTTACAGAACTGATTGTAAAATTATTCTATTATGTTTCATTTAATTTTGTGTCTTTCACACTGCATTCTAATAACTATTGAACCATGGACACCAAATCTTCATCAGTTAATGTAACTTGTTAATGGACAATTTCTATACTATATAGAATTATGACATCACTGTCTTCTTAAATTAGCATATCTTTCTTCATAAATTTGCTAGAAAACGATACACAGTAGAATTTTAAAAAATTTTAAATCAAAGTATTTTCCAAATAACAAGTTTAATATGCTTACTACATAAATTAATGATAGATCTTACGTACCTCTTTTATATGCCAAACTTAGTAGAAATCCGAGAAGAGAAGAACGTTCTTGAAGCGCCTCAACTAACTAGTCTTCCTTGTTGTTCTCTATCCACGATCAGAGTGCAGTTGGTTGCACGTCATATAGCCTTACCTCCAGTGACTCTCCTTCCAACCACTTAAGAATACATGGAGCTAAGGTTCTTGATGTTGAACAATAGCTTTTCGGGAGTTTTAGAGATTCTCTCAATAGAGTTCTTACTCTCTGCTTATCAAATGATCTAAATAACAATGAAAAATAGCTCCCCTTTTATAGTGGTCAAATTTGGGGTTAGTCCTTGTTAGATTACACTTCAAAATTTGAGTTTGGATTAACTTCTAACTAAAAAATGTGAAAACACATTTTCTAGTTACCAGCCATGGTAGACTTCACCCTGTGTATCACGGTCGACTGCATGGTTGCAGGCTTTGATTCTAACTAGAAGTCCAACCTCATAAGCTTATTCGATTGAACCAATCTCAACCAATTGGATAAATCCTACCTTATTTGACCCAGGTATCCTTTATAGAGCCTCAATTTTAATTCAAATAACTCAATAGAAAAGTCATCTGATTAAAATAGTCAAATACGGATAAACCTATATGAATAAAACTTTGTCTAAATAATTCAACATGTTTATCTTGAGTTAATTCATAAAATTAATTCAACCAATAAACTGATATGAATTATTAAATCCAATCAACTCAAATTTTAGCCAATCCAAAAATTAACATAAGTCACCAATATGAAGGAAAAACACATTGCATCATTATAAGAATTATTATGAGCTAACAAAGAGGACCCAATGGACATATATAGATCAAGATCCTAACATTATAAAATAACATATCTCAAATATATATATTTTATAATTATCAACTTTAACACTACTCCACTAAAAGCTTAGTGCTACACTCTCGAATTATATAAAATTACAAAGCTCTAATAAGCTAATCGTCCAAGAGATATCATAATCGGCTTAAGGTTAAATTTTGTTTTACCTTCTTGATTATTTTTATCTTACATTCTATTATCTCATTATTGGAATACTTACTATTCGTAAATAGTATACCATTCGGTTACACCTATGTATCCAAATAGTTGAGCACTCCAGTATTTCAATTATAAGATAATGCCTATAAGAGAATATCATTAACTTTACAAAAAGAGCTATGAATGCCATATCTATGAATAACAAGTCTATGTTAATCAACAGTCAAGTTTCCAATGTACCAGTATGCATACCATTATTAAGTCAAGATGTCACCCTTTGGTACATCAAAAGACATGAGTTAAGAATATGGGCCCATTGTTTATTTCAAGATTAAGAACACATATGATTGTCAAAAGTAAATTGTTTTAAACAAATAAAATTAAATCAATTTAACTTTTTTGGCCCAATCCAATATATCATCGCCTATGACAATATACCAATGTTTCTACTTGCAGAATCTTACTCTGATGACTAAAACAAGTCATCTTTCGTTAGGGATGTAGACAACATAGCAATATTAACATGAATAAAGAGGCCAACTTTATTCCCTCGATTGCAGATCTTATCATTTAGACTATAACCTTTAAGATTCATGTCTTCCCCATTATCTATCCATCATATTCACAATATTAAAGGTTTAGACTGACAGTCTTAAACTTTTGTTTGCTTATCATACATTCAACATAATTAGACATAAGAGGACAACATTTGGTATATGAATAATAAATAAACTCTCTATTGAAAAAATGTCTTCAAGAACTTATTGTATTGTTTAGTCCTTAGAGTTCTAACTCTAACAAAATTTACATCACAAAAATTGTAATAATGTGACATAAATTTTATTTTAAAAGTACCTTTGTACAAACTTTTAACTAATCAACTCATAAAATTTACACATTTAAAATACTCAATATTGCATAAAAATTTTGCATTCATAATGCACATATATACTATTCGTGAATAATCCACAATTTATCATAATCACACAAAATGCAATTTATCGAGAAAAATTCATTGTTTAAATCCAAATTAATTACAAATTTAAAGTAATGAATTACATTGGTCATTACAATATACCCTCCTTAAAAATTTTCATCCTCGAAAATTAGAATAATCCCAAGTAGAGCTTTCTTATCTTATCCTCTTGTTGTCTAATTGCTCCTTCCACTTATTAATTTCTTCAAAGAACCTTAACAAGTGGTATTTTCTTATTCTCTGGTTCTTTTCCTTCCCATGCAAGAATCTAGATTGGTATTTCCTTGTATAAAAAATCCCTTTTAACTTAAACCGGCTCGTGATGAAGCATATTTCTTCATCATTGCCATATCAAATATATTGTGTACAGATGTTAATTCAAGGGTAAAGCCAATTTGTAAGTGACATTGCCTGCTTTGTTCAAAAATTTCATATGGTCTAATATATCTTCGATTTAGTTTTTTTTCCATTCTTTCCAAACCTCATCATTCCTTTCCTCAATACTACTTTGAAAAAGATTAAATTTCCAACTTAGAATTCTAAAGGTCTTTGTTGTCTATCGTCATCACTCTTTTGACTACTTTAGGTAGTTTCCATTAGTTAATGGACTTATTTTCACTCTTTCTGGTCTTTTGAACAAATATGTGATAATAAATTCTTCTCATATGTTTTGTACCAATGATTCATAAACCAACATTTCCTCTCCTTAGAGTGCTTCATATAGGGCCACAACAATAGAAGCATGATAGCTGTTGTGGTAAGAAAACTCTGTTAGTGAAATCTCTCGTCCCTTCCTCTTTTGAAGTCAAATATTCATGTTCTCAACATCTCTTCCAAAATTTGGATAGCCTTTCGAGGCAAACCATTAGTCTAGGGTGAAATGTCATTCTAATGTGAGCTTTGTTCTTATTTCTTGGCAAATGTTCATCCAAAATTTGAAGGTAAGTCCACCATTGCAATAAAAAATAATGGACTTTGGCACTCCATGGTATCCAACTATTTGAGCAACGTATGGCTCAACCAATTTCTCCAAAGTATTATTAAGCTTAATGGGCAGATGTGTAGATTTAGTTAATTTGTCCACAATTACTTATACAGTATCATGTCCTCTTGTGGTTTTGGGTAATCCAACCACAAAATCCATAGTTATCTACTTCCACTTCCATTATGGTATTGCAATTTTTTGTAGTTCTCCCATAGGTCGTTGACATTCTGCCTTCACTATTTGACATGTCAGATGTCTACTGACAATTGAGCAATACACAGCTCAATTAACTGTTCAAAAAAATAACCATGTTTGATGGGCAACAAGTAGACTGATTTCGTTAACTTATCTACATTTATCCATATTGCATCGTACCTACCTGAGGTCCTAGGTAGTCTTACGATAAAGTCCATAAATATCTAATCTCATTTCATCTAGGCACTTGAATCTTTTGTAATCCTTTTTTGGTTCATCTATCATGTAAAATATCTACTTACAACCTAGGTAAAGTCATTGTTCATTTCATGTCACTAGAGATTCTCCTCTAAATTTGTGCACATCTTAATAGCTCTCAAATGAACAAAATATAATGTGTCATGGGCTCCCTCTAGTACTTGCTCTTCAGGCTTCCCTAATTAGAAACACATAATCTACCCTTATAATAGAGAATGCCTTCCTCTAGATGCTAAAGTCTCTCAATTGTCCAAGACTTCTTTTGTGGTCCTAAGCAATAAGAATCTGCTTCTTTCCATTCTTTTTTGTTCTTTAAATAATCAGTTGGAAAGATAAATCAGCTAAGCTTCTCGTGAGCAACTCAATTCCTAACTTTCCAAGGTTGTTTTGAAGGGATTTTGGCAATAATTATAACGTTGTAAGAATGGATATTGCTGTTTGACTAAGAGTGTCAGCCACTCGGTTAACCTTTCTAGGTGATATAAGATTTCACAGTCGTAATCCTTGACCAACTCAAGCCCTCTTGGTTGCCTCATGTTGAGCACTTTTTTGTGTGAAAATATACTTAAGACTCTAATGGTCAGTGAAAATTTGACATTTGGCCCCCGTATAAGTAGTGACCCTACTGTTGTGAGTTCCAAATCATGAGTTGAGTAATTTCTTTTATGATGATTTTGATATTTTTAATTGTCAAGACGCATATGCAATTACCTTTCCATTTTGCATCAACATAGCTCTCAAGCCTATCTTTGATGCATCAATAAAATTCTCGTACTTCTCTAAGTTTGGGTCATGTATAGTCAATATTGGCACAGTTGTAAGCCTCTTCTTTAGCTCCTAGAAATTTTCTTCACATTTGTCAATCTATTCATACTTCTTTCTATTTTGAGTAAGGGCCATAATTCGTGCTTCATGTCGTGAGATTGCTTTGATAGAACATTGATGGTAGCCTACTAATCCAAGAAAACTCCTGATCTTAGTAACATTTTTCGATGTTGGCCACTGGTTCACAACTTCAACTTTAGCAAGATCAACAAAAACTTCATCTAGTAATGCCATATATGCTAAAAAAAAATTCCCCTCTTCCAACCAAAGTTCATACTTCAGAAATTTGGCAAAGAGTTGTTGCTCACTTAATAGCTAAAGTGCAATCCTCAAATGCACTTCATGCACTTTTGGAGTCTCTAAATAGATCAAAATATCATCAATGAAGATAGTGATAAACTTGTCGAGATAATCCTTGAAAACTTGTTTCATTAGATCCATAAATGTTACCGGAGCGATCCAAATGGCATAATGCAAAAACTTGTAATGCCAATAGCATGTTCAAATTGCCATCTTTAGACCATCTCACTCCTTGGCCGAAGTTAGTAATTTCTAAGGCCTAAATCAATCTTGGAGAATATGGTTACTTTCTTTAGTTAATCAAACGGATCATCAATTCTTAGAAGAGGATACTTGCTCGTAATTGTGACTTTGTTCAACTCTCAATAGTCTATGGACAATCATAAAATTCCATCTTTCTTTTTGACATATAGTATAGGTGCTCCCCAAGGTGAATAACTTAAAAGAATAAATCCTTTATTTAGCAGCTCTTTAAGCTGAGTCTAGTGCTCTTTAAGTTCTACTGGAGCCATGCAATAGGGTGCTTTTGAGATTGGTGTAGTACTAGGCATTAACTTAATCTCAAGTGAGAATTCTCATTCCGATGGTAATCCAGGTACACCAACAAATTTCTTAGTGATGGAGTCATCCTCTGATCCTAATTGAGCTTCCTAGTTTTTGTTTGCTAAACTCACCAAATAATTTGTGCATCCACTATCTAGAAAACTTTTACCTTTAGAGCAAATATTAGTGCTTTCAATGTCTGGAGTTTTTTTTTTTTCCAATGTAAACAAACTTCTTGCTTCCAAATGGCTTAAATGTGACCTTGTAATGTCAGTAGTTAACCTTGGCATAATACTTTCTTCAGGAAATCCCTTTCTAGAATTATGTGAAAATCTTGAATTTTGAATATTATTAGAACGATAAATAATTTTCTATCATAGATGAATGATTTGTACATGTCATAATCGATGATCAAAATTCAATACCTCACCAAAAGAAAGCATGATCCTGAAAATCTGTTCTTTTCTATCCCCTTTGAACCTTATTTGCTTAATGAATCTATAACCACTGTAGAGATTCTTGCTTTAGCCTCATCCTTTGGATAGGTGAAGATTCACCTCATGGTTTCGGAGCTTCAAGTTGGCCCTAACAAATACTAGAACTATCAACTTGAGCCTGAACTGTATGAAGCTGTAACCTTTGAGGTCTCTGTTGATTTTGATGGAACTGGTTTTGAGGATTAGAGAAGCAGTTTTTGACATAATGTCTTGTGGAAACCATTTCAAGGCAAAGATGTGCCTGTTGATTAAATCTTTTCATGACATTTCCACCAGACAAGTTGTCTTGTCAAAAATTCTTAATTCTTCTTATTGAGTTACCATAGTTTCCACATTGAAGTAAACTTCCTTAAATTCTTTGATGAAGTTAGCCCAAGTCATTTCATCCATATTTCTCTTTCGTTCGACATTCTCCCACTATTTCCTTGCATCCTTGGTGAGGAATAAATATACATACACACACACATACACACATAGCATTTTTTTATGATTGTTGGTCTTATAAACTATAAGCCCTTTTCGATTCCAATATGCCAATCATCTACTTCTAGTGGGTTTATAGAATTATCAAATTTTTGATGCCTTTATATGTCTAAACTTTTCATAAAAATCTATGATAGGAGTAACAAGTGCTACTGTCATTGCTAAATTCTTTTGCAGTGCTAGTGAAGCTGGTGGTGGAGGGTTCTTATTCCCATGGTACTTGATTTTAGTAAGCTAGCTGCTCACATAATCCTTGTATTTCTTGCTTTTAAACTTAAAGCCTTTTGTACATTCTAGTAACCATATTCATGAGTTGAGAATTCTCAATACTTAGTTGTTTCATTGTCATTGATCACAATTCAACCTTAAATTGTTAAAACATATTAACATATGTTTCCTACTTTCATAAGCTTGATTATTTCGAGTCATACTACTTCATTTAAAGCCATAGAGGTAAACATAACATGTACCTTACATCGTTTCATTACATAGCTATATCTGCGTACCCATTCACTTATCAAAACACATCATGTGCAACTAACATATTGTAGAAGGTCAAAATACATACAAAGAATTTTCTTCCTGTGGTAGACATCGTCGCCAATCATACATGAACAACACTGCCAAAAGTGGCGCCGCTTATCAAGAGTACATACATACATCGTCAAAAGGGTCATCATAAGCCTAAATATGTTAGCCATCTATATATATACAGGGTTACTTCAAAAACCTATTACAAAAAGAGATTGGCTTTAGATCATTTTCGCTCTTAATCGGAGTCAAATTATGACATATCACTATTCATTGCCCTTCCTTCTAGGTCTTCCATCTCTTCCTCCTCTGCGCTAGTAGAGGAATCATCACTAACGTACAAACACTCTGGTGATCCCAGAACATGCTCAGGTACAACCTGATCATCGTCATCATTGTTTGGGACTAGTAACTGTTCCTTGGCATGAAGCAACTCTATTATAAATTCTTCATGACTGTGAAAGTCATGCGGATATAATACCAACATTTGAATTGTTGGAAAAGTAGTATGCAGTAGAATTTTAAAAATTTTATACAAGAGTATCTTCTAAAACACAAGCTTGACACACTAGATGCATAAATTAACTAGACCTTACTAACCTCGTTTGTTGAAAAGCTTCCGCAATCTGTGAAGAGAAAGACATTTCAAAAGAGCCTCAACTAACTGGTCTTCTTTGCTATTCTCTACCACGATCGGAGTGCATGTGGGTGCACGTTGTTTAGTTTTTCCTCAGTGACTCTCCTTCCAACCAATCGAGAAAACCTAGAACTAAGGCTCGTGATTTGTGAACAACAGCTCTCAAGAAGTTGTAGAGGCTCACAGACACTAGAGTGCTCACTCTTAATTCCGCAACTGATCTAAATAACTTATGAGTCTCACTCTTTATTTATAGAAGTTGGGCCTAAGGGTCAGTCCTTATCAGATAAGGCCTCAGAAATTCGAATCAAGATCCATATTTGATAAAATCACATCTAAAAATGTGTGATCAAAAATCGTTTGGTCGGTAGTCTAAACTGACAGATCGGCCTGCCAAACTTACACCATCGCCAGGTCAAAAAGGAAGATTGGCTTGCCAAACTTACGATAAATGATCCCCGCATATCTTTTATTTCTCACCCGAGATTCTTAAAATAAAGCCTTAAGTTCAATTCAAGTAACTCAATAGAGATGTTATATGATTAAAACAGTCATATCTAGATAATCTCTAGGAAAAAAAATATTCCTGATAATTCAACAAGTTTATCTTGAATTAATTTTCACAAAATTAGTTCAACCGATAAACACACATAAATTATGTGACCCTACCAAATTTCAACCAATGTGATAATTTGACATAAGTCACCAATTTATTAGAAAAGCATGTTGTATCATTACAGGATTTATTATGAGCTAGCAAAAGGGACCTGATGGACCTATATAGTTCAAGCTGTAGATAATTATGAAACCCAATATCCTAGATATATATTTTATAATTATTAACTCTAACACTACTCTACTAAAAGCTTAGAGCTGCACTCTCGAACTATACAGAATTACGAAGCCTAAATAGCTAAGTCTTCATGATATATCATAATGTATTGTATCCCCATAGGATTATCCATAATCAGCTTACGGATAAATTCTGTCTTATCTTCCTGATTATTTTTCTCTTACATTCTATTATCTCACCATCGAAAAACTTACCATCCAAAGACAGTATACCATTCAGTTACACCTATGCATCCAAATGGTTGAGTGCTTTAGTTTTTTAATTATAGGATAACGTATATAAGAGGATATCAATGACTCCTAAAGAGGAGCTATGAATTCCATATCTATGAATAACAAGTCTACGCTATCAAGAGTCATGCCTTCAATGCACCTGCGTGTGTACCAACATAAATTGTGAATGTCACCCTTTGGTACGTCAAAAGACATAAGTCAAGTTAACGGCTCCATTATTCATCTCAGAATTAAGATACAACAAATATGATTGCCTAAAGAGAATTGATTTGTCGAGTTAGAATTGTTAATCTAAATCAATTACACTTTATGTCTCGATCTAATACATCGTCACCTATGACAATGCACCAATGTTTTTATTCACAGAGTCCACCTCCGATGGCCAAGACAAACCTCTTCCGTAAGGGATATAGACACCATAAAAATCTTATGATTGTGGATCTTATGATTTAGACTGTCACCTTTAGAATCATGTCTTCTGCATAATCTGTCTGTCATATGCCTGATTCTAAAGGCTTAGACCGATAGTCTCAGACTTTTGTTTGCTTATTATACATTCAACAAATATGAACATAAAGAGGACAACAATTTGGTATATGAATAATAAATAAACTCTTTATTGATAAAAATGTCTCCAAAAACATATTACATACTCTTTAGGTAATACATGTCTAACAATCTCTCACTTACACTAAGTGAGTAAATATGAAAAATCTCGTATCCCTATAGCATCTACATGCCTTTCGAAGACTCTCCCAGTAAGTGTCTTCGTGAATGGATCAATTAAATTGTCCTTTAATGTGATTTTGCTCACAATGACATGCCTGCCTTCTACGAAGTCCTTTATCACATGATACTTTCGATCAATATGCTTACTCTTCTTATGAAATATTGGTTCCTTAGCATTAGCTACTATAGCAATATCACCTTATCCATACCAGGAACTACCTCAAAATCCCAAAGGAACTTGCGGAGCCACATTGCTTCTTTTGAAGCATCACTAGCTGCCATATACTCGGCCTATATGGTAGAATCCAAAGTGCAATCTTGTTTCACACTTTTCCAAACAATGGCACCGCCGCCCAGAGTAAACAAAAAACTTGAAGTCAATCTTCTCAAATTCAGATAAGATTAGAAATCCTAGTTAGTGTATCCTAGAGGAGTCAAATCCTCACCCAAATACACAAGCATATATCCTTGAGTCCTTCTTAGGCACTTGAAAATGTGCTTGACCGCAACCCAATGGTTCGGTCCTAGATCTGACTAAAATCGACTTACAATCCCAACTACATACTAGATATCTGGTCGTGTGCAAAGCATGGCATGCATGAGACTACCCATTATCGAAGCATAAGGAACCTTCTTCATGTATTCTCTTTCTTCATTAGACTTTGGAGAGTCTTTCTTAGAAAGAGTAATTCCAGACCTAGATGGTTCCTACTTTTCTTAGAATTCTACATTACAAACCTTTTGAGAATTTTATCTATGTAGCCTGCTTGAGACAAATCTATCATTTTGTTCTTTCTATCCCAAAATATATAGATACTAAGCACAAACTTAGCCTCACCCAAGTCCTTCATGTCAAACTGCTTGGTCAACCATAATTTGATCGATGACAACGTCCCAATGTCATTGTCAATTAGTAGAATGTCATCTATATAGAGCAATGAAAAACCACTTTCCCATCCTTAAGTGTTTGTAAACACATAGTTCGACTACATTTTGTGTGAACCCATAAGTCTTGATCACTTGATCAAATCTTATGTTCTAAGAACGGGAAGCCTGCTTAAGTCCATAAATTAACTTTAGTAGCTTACAAACCTTACCCTCTTAGCGTTGAACCCGTCTGGTTGTTTCATATAAATGGGCTCTTCAAGATAGCCATTTAGAAAAGCCTTCTTGACATCCATTTGCCAAATCTCATAGTCGAGAGCGGCAGCTATGGACAAGAGAATGCGGATGGATTTAAACATAGATATAGAAGAAAAGGTTTCCTCATAATTGATTCCTTCCTTTTCCATGTATCCCTTAGCTACTAGTCTAGCCTTATAGGTTTTGAATTTTTCATCCACTCTTCTCTTTCTCTTATAGATCCATTTACACCATATGGGTTTTACCCCTTTAGGAAGGTCTAGAAGCTCTTGAACCGAATTAGTCTCCATAAACTTCATCTCTATGTTCATGGCCTCTGTCTAGAGTTTCGAATCAACATCTTCTATAGCCTCTTCGTATATGTAAGGATCCCTATCATGTTCATCTAGTTCAGCCAAGAAGGCCTTACCATTAAACATATACGTCTCGGGTTGACGCCCGATCCTCTACTACGCCAAAGCCCCTCAGGTTGTTTAGGTTTAGTTGGTTTTTCTACACCGATTGGAATGGTTTCATCCAGAACCCTCGGAGTGATCGAATTACTTGCCAACTCCTCAAGCACCACTTTGGCTTGGGCCTTAAAGTCGTCCTTGTAACTATCCTTAAGGAAAGTTGCATTAGTTGAAACCCCAACTTTATTTTCCTTTGAGTTATAGAAATAACCTCCTTAGTCCCTTTTGGATATCCTACAATCATGCAAACTTCTGAACGTGCTTTCAACGTATTCGCTTCCTTAAATAGGACAAAAGTCGGACATCCCCATCTATAAATGTGGTTTAAGGATGCCATTTTCGCTATCCACAACTTGTGAGGAGTTTTAGGAACTGATTTTGAAGGCATGTTGTTCAAACGATAACATGCGATTTGTAGTGCATATCCCCAAAAGGATAAAGGCCATGATAAATAACTTATCATGGACCTGACCATGTCCAACAAAGTGTTACTTCTTCTCTCAGTTACGCCACTCTACTACAGATTGCCCGATGTAGTCAAATGGGATAAAATCCCATTCTCTAATAAGTGCCCTAAGAACTCATAGAAAGGTATTCACACCTTGATCGGATTAAAGTGCCTTTATGGGTCTACCCAATGACTTTTTCACTTTAGCCCGAAACTCCCTGAGCTTGTCATAAGTTTCACTTTTGTGGTGCATTAGGTACACATACCCATGTTGGAAAAATAATACACAGCAAAATTTTAAAAATTTTAAATCAGAGTATTTTGTAAAACACAAGTTTGACATGCTATATGTATAAATTAACCTGATCTTACTGACCTTGTATTCCCTAAAAAGCTCCCGAAATCTGTATATAGAAGTAACGTTTCAGAAGAGCCTCAACCAACTGGTCTTCTTTGCTATTCTCTATCCATGATTGAAGTGAGTGTGGGCTCACACGTATAACTCTTCCTCAATGTGATTCTCCTTCCAACCAATTGAGAGAACCCAAAGCTAGTGTTCGTGATTTGTGAACAAGAGCTCTCAGGGAGTTTCAGATTCTCACCAGCAGAGTATCACTCTTAATCTCTCAATTGATCTATCTAACTCATGAGACTCACTCCCTATTTATAGAGGTTGGGTCTAGGGTCATTCCTTATCAGATATGGTCTCCAAAATTTGAAACAGAATCAAATTTGGGTCAATATCAGATAAGATACGCGTAAAAACGCGTGAAAATGCATGATTTTTTATTAGCGCATAGGCAGGCCGAACTTTCTCATAGGCAGGCCGAACTTGCCTCATCGGCAGGCCAAACTTTAGGATCAGCATGCTAAACTGCCGAAATAAAAATCACGTTAATCTTTTATTTTTCACCCAAGATTCTATAGGATAAAGCCTCAGTT